>PVJD01002357.1:0-206944 GCA_004026545.1 Mormoops blainvillei | reverse complement strand
CCACCCCGCTCCGCCCTGCCCCGGACCCACTTAATGTCTGTTTATTGTTTTCTTAAAAAGTACTTCTTTCCTATAATTCTGCCACACTGGAAGGAGTTTTTATTTTAACTCTCGACATATATTTACTTTTGGCCCAGAGTCAGGTGGATGGTGGTTTCACACTGAAAGCGAGACCTCGGAGCCCGAGTCGGCGGAAGTCGGGCCTTTTGCAGGGTATGCACACTCCTCCAGGCACGTGGGGCAGTGACAGCCCGACGGCGGGGGGGCGGGCTGACAAGCGGCCCACGCATGACCCCTGTGTTTAGAGAAGTGCGTGTGAGCCGACGGGCACCCCCACGCAGCCAAGAGGCTCCCACTGAACTGCCGCGCTATTGACGGCCAAGAAAAACTTCCTTCTGGAACAATGAGACAGTTTCTTCTCTCTCATGGAAGAAACTTGGCAGCAGGCCATCCCAGCCTGGTGGCCATTCAATGGTGTGGGGTCCTGGTTTTCTGCACCCCGCTCTAGGCCCCATCCTAGTTCATGACGAGGATGTCCCCTAGGCCCAACAGGGCTCTGGGGCTCTAGCCCTCAAAGTCAAGGCACATGTGACTGGGCCCTTTGAGAGGAGGTTGGAGCTGGCCGCACAGCACCCTCCTCACCTGAGAGTCCTTTTCTCTTCCCTGGTTCCGTATGCCTGGCCTGCAGACCTGCTCTTCAGGGCCTGGGAGGGCTGCCTCCGCTTCCCACCAACACCGCGCCCCCCCGTCCCCGTGCCGGAGGTAGCTGGTGGTTAACACGGGGTAAGCAGTGGGGGCTAGGCTGAGAGAGATGTGCACGTAAAACCTCTGAGAGGGGAGCTTATTGACACCCTGCCACCTGCCCGGCTTCCTTACTGCCTTTCTCGATGACTTGGAGAAGTGACGGTGTTGTCCCAGTTCGCTAGTGCAGAAACGGAGGCCCTGCCAGCCTGTGGAGTCCCGTGGCTGGTAAGAAACGGAAAGGGCCAGAAGAGTGACAGTGACAGGAGGGCGACCGTTTCCCGAGGGCAGAGAAGGCCCAGGGCTGGGTCCCCTTCGGGCCCAGCCCACCCCAGCCTCCTCATGTATCCAGGGCCCGGCGCATGCTCCTGCCTTCCAGTTCAGAGGCCCAGCTGACCCCCAGGAGCGGGCGGCCGGCAGCCTGAGTCCCGCAGGAAGCTGGTCCGTCATTGCCCTGTGGGCGGTGCATTCCACAGGCCTCCTGGGACGCTGCCCCGGATCTCCAGGCCTGGCGGCCTTCCCGAGAGCGCCCAGCGGCCTTCTCTCTCTACGTGACTGCCTGCGTGTACACATGCCTGGCCATGTGTGGGTGTGCGCCTGGGGGCCCGCCGTGCGGGAGCAGCACTGAGAGGACTTGTCATCTGAAACAAACCGGCAGGCAGAGACGTCAAAGCCAGCGGCAGCGCCACTGGGTATGGGGTGAATGTGCTTTTTTTAGCCTGACAACCTGTGAGCAGCAGGAGCCGGGATGGGCGACACAAGTGGTAGAAGGGGAGGGGGCACTGGCAGAGATGCCAGAGTTGGCAGCGTACGACCCCTCCCGCGGAGACTGGGGTCCCCGCGTTGGGGAGAGGAGCTGCTCCCCATGATTTTTGGTGCCTGGGGTTGTTTTCAAACATGGGGTTCAATGCCGACTGCTGGCTTGGGAAAGCTTTAGGACTTGAGGCGTGTTAAGGCAAAGCAATGTAACAGGGGGAGGCTGCCTGCATTTCCCTCTCTGGGAGGGCTCTGCGGGAAGCGAACTGGCCTTGTCGCTGGGGAGACAAAAAGCAAGCAAGGATAACCGCAGGAGGCAGTGCACTTCACCTGGAGCCGGCAGGCCGAGGGCCGGGGTTGTCAGAGCCTCCCAGCCCATGTGGTGGCCGCAGGGCCACATGGAGGATTGGGTGGGCGACAGTGGGCAGCGTGGTTACAGGTCCTGTCTGCCGGTTATCATCTGGTAATGCTGCAGAACAGGGAGGAGCAGAAGCAGGTTAATAATAACAATGAATAATCTAATAATTAAGAAATAATAATACAAGAATAAACTCTATGTTTCATCTATGCACGGCTGTAAACCTACGTTTGCCCACCCCTGCAAATACTGTGGTTTGATTCAAGGACAGGGTCATCCCGGGAGGAGCCCCCGAAACAGTACTGCGTCAGAGCCGCGTGCTGGTTCTTGGCTCGGCTCGGCTTCCACGTCCCACTCATGGGAAGGTGGTTTTGTATTGGCAGGAAGAGCCTCCCATCAGGTGCCTGCTTCGCGGGGTGGGCCCCTCACCTGGCTCTGCTTCCCACTAGAAGAAATTGTTGCGGTGAGTCACTCGTGTGATGGGTTGGGGATTTAACCGCGCCCAAACTTCCTACTCCACCAGAAATGCCTGTGGAGCCACAGCCTCTGCCTCCTGTAGCTTCCCTGTGCAAGCCCAGCCTGGCTCCTGACCCTGAGGGCTGGGGAGAGTGGCCCATCCTCAGCTGCTCCCTTGGGTCAGTGGATGTGAATGCCCCTTGACGTCATCACTTTCCCCTTCCGCGCACACCTGCCAGGGCTCTCGCCCCTGCAGCCCCAGCAGACCCACCCTGTGCAGTGGGCGAAGTGGGGCCGCCCGGGGTGCCTGCTGCCGTGGCTCTGCTGGCTCCACCTCTGAACCCACCCAGCACTGCTCTCCGCTGGGAGCTTCTCTCTGGCAGGTGCACAGTGGCCTCTTGGGCCTCATTGTCCTGGCTTGCAGCTGTGGGGTGCCTGGGACCCCACCATCTCTGCAGTGGTGAGGGGGTCTGCCCAACGTCTGTGGCTCACACTCCAAGCCAGCGTCCAAGGGGGTGTGTGGCCAGGGTGTGTATGTACATGTGTATGCTATGCATGCATCCGCGTGTGTGTACATACTGGTAAATGTGCATGTGTTTGTGCGTGCACCCTGCCTTTATGAACTCCCAAATACACTTTATTGCACTTAATCTGATTTTGATCATTTCTTGCAGCAATGTTTTGTCAGCACCATGGTGTTGGGCCATCAACTATAATTTGCATACTTTGACATTTCCCAAGCTGCCGCTGGGGATCCGTGGGCTGGTCAGTTTGTGAAACACTGGTATAGACCAAAGGTTGAGGAGCTCAAACTCTTTTCATTTCGCCAATCAGCCCGTCATCCCTGTCCCCATGCTCTCTCCAAACAAGAGAGCATTTCACTGGGAGAGTTCTGAAGTACTTCTTGGAGTTAGGGTGACAGGCCCCAGAAACCAGGCTGGGAGACCCCAGGACTGTGCAAGGGACATGGGGCTGGGTTGCAAAGCAGCCTGCCTGGGGCATGCCCGTGCACACTCAGCTCCTGCTCGAATCGCGTGCACGGGGCAGGCCCAACATCTGTTCTGTGTCCAAACGCCTGTTCCTTGCCTGACTCACGGGCAGTGCGTCTGAGCACTGTCAGTGTCTAACAGGCACGTTTTGAATAATGCTGCAGAGATGTGTCAACTGGCATGTGTGGATGTGTGGAGGGTGAAATTCTCATCGTGGTTATTGAGTAGAGACTTGCAGTCACTCAGCCTTCATTTGGAAAACTGTGTCACTGCCACGGCCTCAGTTCTCTCCTCTGCGAATGGGGCTCCTGGTAATTCCTATGCCAAAGGATGTGCAGAGGACCCCGCGGGCTGAGGGGTGCAAAGCTCTGGCACAGCAGGGCACAGGAGGGGTCATGGGCCCTGTGTCCCCCAGGTCCTGTGCTGAAGCCCTCACCGCAGGTCTTTGGAATGTGATAGTATGGGAGAGAGGTCTTTAGAGAGGTGATTAAGGTTCAGCGAGGTCACTGGCGTGGGTCTTATAAAAAGAGATCAGAACACAGACACACAGAGGGATGATTGCGTGAGCACACGGGGAGAAGATGGTTGTCTGCAAACCAAGGAGAGACACCTCAGGAGGAACCAGCAGGAAAAGAGAAGCACCGGGGCCCCTGAAGAAACCAGTCCAAACCTCGGCGGGCCCTGGGGAGCGGTAGGACCTGCTCTGCTGTCGGCCCATCAAAAGTCAGGTGACGCAGAAAAAGCAGCTCAGACCAACACCGATAGACCTGCATTCCTGGCAGGAGGCTTTCGGGAGGGCCGGGAAAGACAAGTGGTGAAAAGCGGAGGGTGACATGAAGCCACGGTCAAGTGCACGCGTTTGGGGGGAGGCGCCAATTCATGACGTGGGCTCCGCGGAGGAAGAGGCTGATTGGAGTTAATAAAATTCTGAATTACAGAAAGTTAAAAACTAAGCCCGCTTTCGGGCTTGCGGGCTGCCTGATTGCTCTCTCTGGAACGATGGCTTCGCCCCGCACAGGTGTGGCGGATCTATAATCAGGATTCGTAATTGACATAGCAACTATCATCAGGCTTCCATTTCCAGCTGCAGAAAACATGTGCTCAGGAATGCCCCATGTCTCATCGCCTGTCTGGTGGCTGGTGTCCCTCAGGCCATCCTAGTTGGGGAAGCAGGTGGGAATGATGGATGTTACAGGCATGTGACCCCTTGGAGCCTCGTGGGCTCTTCCAGGGCCTCAGAGGCCTTTGAGGGTCCTATTACCCAGGGTTTTTCCAGGAGAGCAGAGTGGGGCTCACAGGGGCGGTCTTCTTCTGCCATGCCTGCTTGTGGGTGGGCTCTTTGTGACGGCAATTTTCAGTGGAGGCTGATTCACTCATTCGTTTGTTCGTTCACAACAAGCTTTCATTGGGGCCCGACATGTGCCCGGCCCTGGGGCCGCCCCAGGCACTACTACCATCTTCAGCCTTGTGGGGCTTAGATCCCAGGGAGGGAGACCACCAGCCGTGTGCAAACTGAGAAGGGTGTTTGTGGGGTTGGGGGGCAGTGAGAGATGGGGTGGGGAGGGCGGCAATTTAATTCTGCTCTCAGGATGGTCCTGGGAAGGGCATCTGGGAGAGAGGGAGTAAATCCGTGCCTGGGACACCCTCTGAGCAGAGGGCAGGCCAGGTGCCTAGCTGGGCCTGTGTTGGGTGGGTGGGACAGTAGGGGTCCGAGGGGAGAGGCTGGGAGATGGGCGGTGGTGGGGACTGCAGACCCTGTTTGGCCTAGAAGGGGCCCAGAGGACCTGGCCTCCTTGGCTGGAGGGTGCTCAGCTTAGGTGGGTGGGCAGGACCCACATCCTCAAGAGCTTGCTGCAGACATGCAGTGGGGGTGGGAGTCTCGGCCAGTGTGTAAGGAAGGGCCTACCCCAGCAGGAGGCTCCTGTGGGTGTCCTGGGGGTGGGTGTCCAACCCAGGAACCCCCCACCCACTCCCTCCAGCCCCGAGAGCATCCCGTGTCCTGCTCCCTGTGCTTGGCCGGAGCAGCAACGCCTCCCCCGACGGCTCTCCCTCTCGGCCCCAGGTCTGCCGCGTGGACTTGCTCACCTCCTCCCTCGCCTGCCTGCTGTGATGACGCACGCAGGCACGCGGGCGGCGGCCCGTCGGCTCACATCCGCCGTCCGTTGTCGGGATCTCGCTCTCAGGCTGCTGGGGAGGCCCTGGGCTCCTCCTGGCTAGTTCCTGACTCTTCCCTCCCAGGGAGTCCTGTTTCTTTTTTGTGTCATGTGGGGGGAGGGGAGGGGGGACAGGGGGCACAAAGTACAGTCCCCTCCTCCCTTCACAAGAAAAGAAAATCAAAGTCCGTTTCAACAGGAAGCTGGCAACCCCAGCTGGGGTGTCCTCTTGGGCGGCACCTGGCGCTGCCGGGAATCCACTCTGCTGCGAACGGCTCCCACTCGTCACCCTGGGCTCAGCGGATGTCCTCTCCGTGGCTTTGCAGCTTTGTCAGCCTTTTCTGAGAACTGGCGCCTCTGGGTGTCTCCTCAGATCTCTTTGAGGTGCACAGTTTTACTCTGGGTCCCAAGTGACAGTGTGGACATCTGTGCCTTCAGCTGGGATCCCAGGGTTGGCAGGAGAGGAAAGCAGCTCATCACAGACAGGGGGAGGCAAGCCATGTTCCCCAGCTTTTTTAAGTCCAGAGAATGCTACGGTCCAGGTGGGGTGGGGAGGCAGCCCTCCCCAGGGTCCACAGGTGGGCTACCACCTCCTGAGGACCACCCGGACCACCGCACAGCACATACAGTCACTCCCTGCCCCACAGATGCCCCGGGGGATGAGGGAGGAGAGGCGCCAGAGGTGGGGTGGTGCCCGGGGAGCAGGGAGGAGGGAGGTCTAACCAAAGCAGGAAGGGTCAGCGAAGGCTGCGCTGGGCTGTGACCACCGGAGGGTCTCCAGGGCGAATTCTGCCAGCAGACCTGCAGGAGGTGGGGGGAGGTGGCCATCTGCGACAGAGCTGCTCAGCCCTCAGGAGTCCTGGCTTGAGTCTCCGTTGCAGCCTCTTGTTACAAAGCTCTGCGGCCTTTGTTGCCTCCTCGAGGTGGGACGAGGGTGGGCTGGGGAGCGGGGCTCAGGCCTGTGCTCCCAGCCCCAGGGTGGTAGGGGTTCAGAAAGCGCCCGCAAGGGGGCTGATGGGTGCTGGAGGGCGTGTGACCCAGCGGGGACTTCGGGAGATCTGTAGGGAGGCCTCCTCCCAGGGCCAGCTGGTGTCAGAACTGGACTTACATGACGGTGTGTCAGCCTCCTAGCGCTGCTGTAACGAAGGGTCACAGATTGAGTGGCTTGAAACAATGGAAACGTATTCTCCCTCAGATCTGGAGGCCAGAAGTTGTAAGTCAAGGCGTCTCTGGGCTGCGTTCCCTGAAAGATCTAGGGGACAGTCTGTCAGCTCCTGGTGTTGCTGGCGACCCTGGGCTGGCAGACACGTCGCTCCAACCTCTGCCTCCACCAGCACACGGCTGTCTTTCCCCTGGGTGTCTGTCTGTGTCTCTTCCCCTCTTAGGAGGACACCAGCTACACTGGAGTTAGAGCCCACCCCACTCGTCTGACCTCACCCTAACTTGCTACATCTGTGAAGAGGCTACTTCCAAATAAGGTCACAGTCACAGGCACCAGAGGTGAGGACATGGACATATCTTTTGGGCAGGGGGGATACAACCCACAACAAATGGCAAAGTGGTCCTCCCCACGTTAGGAGCCAGAATGGTCTCAAAGGCCGAAGGTGGGCCACGGGGGTATGGCCCGTGGCTCAGTCCTCAATGACTAGTCACCCAGGAGTGGCCCAAGCTGGCCATTGTTTAGCAGCATGAAGGGAACACCAATTCAGTTGTGTTGGCCCAGGGCCAGACAGGCTGTCCCAAGGGGTCACCAGGGTCGCCCATCTTTGTGCCTTTCTGAGGATGAGGGGAAGCTATTCGGGGACCAAGGGACTATCTCCTGTGCAGGCCGCTCCAGGCTCCACAGATCCTGAAAGATGAGCAGAAGAACCCACGACACTGCTTCACAAGCCACTGTGAGGGCGATACTGAGACTCAAGCCCTGACCAGCAGTGTCCAGGTCCCTGTCCACCCAGTTGGGGGCTGCACAGAGCGGCCAGGGAAACTGTCCAAATGCACCTGCAAACACCTGACGTCAGCTATTGCCTTGGGGAATGCCAAGTGGAACTCCTGAGGGCAAATTCAGGCTTTTCTCACAATGGAAAGGAGGAGGAGACCTTGTGGTGGGGTACCCGGGGGAGGCAGGCACAGCCCATGTGAGTGTGGACAGGGTCAGGCACTGTCCTCTGTAGGGGGTTCTTCCCTTGGACGCACAGCTCATTCACTAAGCAGCCCCATCCCAGCCCCCAGGAGGGAAGGCTGGAGTCCGGTCTCTGCTGCCAACCGGCCACAGCCTGAGTGCATGTTCATTGGCTCAAGCAGTCAGGAGGGGCCTGAAGAACTGCCATGCGCAGTCCTCCTCTGCAGGGGAGGGGGCCTCCCTCCTCCTTCCCACCAGCCCCTGGGGGAAGCCTCTCTGAAGACAGGCTCAGGTGGGCACTGAGGACAAGGTTGTTCTTCCAGAAGGATCTCCAGACCCTGAGAAGCTCTGATAGCATCCTAGAGATGCCCCCAACACAGAGACCAGCCCTAGCGTCACCCAATAGGGGTATCCCCATGCAAATGCACCCCTGGGAAACTACAGGCAAGTGGGAGTCGCTGGGTGGGGGTTCATGTAAAATGTTCCCTCATATTTAAAGTGGACACAAGGGTTCCCACTTCCTAGTGACCTGCCTGGCACAAAGGAGGGAGGGGCCTAATAAATGCATTAAAAAAAAAAGGTTTTATTTATTTATTTATTTTTCAAGAGGGGAAGGGAAGGAGAAAGAGAGGGAGGGAAACATCCATGTGTGGCTACCTCTCGTGTGCCCCCTCCTAGAGACCTGGCCAGCAACCCAGGCATGTGCCCTGACTGGGAATCGAACCCACAACCCTGGGGTTTGCAGGCCGGCACTCAATCCACTGAGCCCCACCAGCCAAAGATAATAAATGCCTTTTATTATTAATAAAAATGTTGTGCCCGTTGTGCAGGCCTGCAGGTCACATGCAAGGTGACCTTGAACCGTGGCTCTGTCGGAAACTGCCAGTCTGTTGCCTCCTCTCCCCGCTGAAGAGGATGGGGCGTTTGCTGGGCCCTGGGGGTGAGCCAGCGCCGCCATGGGTCCGGGGACCCTGGCCCCTGTTGCTCTCCTCAGCTGGTGACTTCCCAGGGTTTCCTGGGACTCACTGTCACAGACCAGAACTGCACCCTCCAGAACTGGTTCTCCTGAGTACAGGGCCGGGCGGGACAGAAACTGCACACAATGTACCCAGGAATGCAAATGACCCTGCCCGAGACAAGGGAAGGACACAGCCACAGCCTGGAACTGGCAGCCCCTGCACGTAGACTCAGCTGGCATGGAAAATTCCCCTGCCCCCAAGTCGGCTCTTCTTGTCTTATTTTTGGAGGGGGTAGGGAGGGGGGCGTCCCTGATTAATGAGACCTGAGGTCTCCCTGGGCCTGAGGGACAGCCGTTCTGTCCACCCCCAACACAACCAACCTCCCTTGAACACCCAACCATGGCAACATGGGTAGCCCCCCTGCCATGGTGACCCTGTTTCCCACCCCCAAATTCAGGGTTCAGACTTGGACAGGCCAGGCTGCCAAGGGCAATAGCAACCACTCGGCCAGCGCCCGGGGGGACACAGAGTACTGGCATCTGAAGCCTTGGGGGGCCAGGGAGGGCTGCGGGAGGGAAGGAGAGGACAGTGGGAGAGCGGGGCTGTCCCCGAGGAGAAGCCCCCGAAACGTCACTCTGCCCACTCCCCAGCTCCCAGGACGAAGGAGCCTCCTTCCGAGGAAGCAGTGAGGCCCTGGTTAAGGCAGGACGGGGAGGACTGCCGTCTTTCAGCCGAGAGGCAGGGAGGGGGAGTCCCCAGTCTGACAGAGGGGGGCGCCCTGGGACAAGCCCTCTGCCACGGAGGCCCAGCAGCCGGGCAGCTGTGGGCAGAGGTGCTCTCCAGGGAGACTGCCTTTGAGTGGAACAGCTGGCACTGGAGCCAGACAAGCCTGCCTTACAGGGGGCCGGATATTGCTGTGCACAGTGGGCCTCTGCCAGTCATGCTGACGGAGCGCAGCGGCAATTAACGTGGGCCCCGGGCCGGCCAATCACCTCTCCACTTGTTCATGAGCGCACTTTGACCCAAAGCAGGACAGGCCCTCATGAACAGCTGAGTGTGTTCAGAATAGCCACAAAGGCTCCAGCCTCCAGCTACAGTGCTGTCTCCGCAGCCTAAGGGAGCTCCCCTGCCCACCCCCACCACCGCCCCATCATCTTAGCAATCCGTGAAGGTGATGTTTGAATCGCGAAGGTGATGTGTGAATCGGCAGATGAAAAGGCTTCAGATGTTGAGCCGCCCACGCGTCTTTATTTCCATCCCCGATGTATTGTTTGTGATAGTTGAATGAGGCTTTAAAGGTGTGCTTTGAAAGCAAGCCTGCTGAAATAGGAAGCCATCCGTGCGGTGACCAACCCGTGTCCCTGCGGACCGCACCCTCTTACCGCCCAGACAGGAGAAACCGTTCAGAGGAAATACCAACGTGAGACGTTTACATCTCACACGGAGGCGCGCTGTCCCGCTGTGTTCGCGCGGCAGCCCAGCAGAATGGCCTTCTGGCTGCCCCAGCCCTCCCCCTCCCGGCCCGTCCTGGGAGACGGGCTGTTTCAGGGACTCGTGAAGAATGAGGTTAAGCTGGTTGGACCGGGTGAGGAGGTTCTGCTTTTCTAGTGTCTGGATTCTCCCGACCCTGAGAGGCGCCCCCTCTCCCAGCTGTCTCACCTAGACCACCCATCAGACTCCCTGGGTGCGAGGGAGGCCACGCCCTACAGAAATGGGCCAGGCCCTATGATTTGTGCACAGGGGCCCCGTGCTGACCTCCCTCAGGTCCAGGCCCACCCTGTGGGAATGAGAGGGACTCCCCTCTCTGGGCCAGTGGGACCACTGCCCTAAGGTGTGGGGAGCTGCCGGGTGACTCGTGGGCCCCCAGCCTGGAAGGACATTCCCTAGGACATCCACGCTTCTCCTCCCTTGGGGACCCTCATGCCCCAAGCAGAAAGCACCCCATTTCTCAGGGTTTCTCACGGCAGAGTCATCCCCGAGCTCCGGGAATGAAACTCAGGGGTTTATGACATAAGAAGAGAAGCTAAGCTGTTGAAGAGAGGGTTTTGGTGGAGAGGTCCAGGAAGAGGTCAGCTTAGTGGTACATTGGTGAGGGATTGACTTGCTAGGGGACACTGCGGGCCCACAGAGCCAGGGCCCGAGCCGGGAGGCTCCTGGGGACCTTCTCTGGCTAGATTCTGAGGGAGGGAGTTGGGGGACGCAGCTGGGCTGTCATCCAAGTCACAGATGCCGAGAGGAGCAGGCGGCTCAGGCCCCTCCACCCTCCCCAGCTGGTTCCAGGAATAGCCCGGTCCTCTTCTGGCCCAGGACCCGAGCCCCCAAGGTCCCCTCCCCCAGGCAATCGGGGGAACCCACCTGACCCCAGCTTTGCCCCACCAGGGGGATGCCACGAGTCGGCATGCTTCAAAAGCTTGGGTCATTCAGATTCAGACTGTTTTATGCAAACCTGAGGGCTATTCAGCCCACTTCTCCACCGGAGGGACATTCTGCTGTGGAGGGATATTCTGCTGTGGAGGGACATTCTGCTGTGGCCCGGGCCCGCTCTGATCCCCCAGCTGTTTCTCATTTGCCCTGAGGACAAACCCAGCTCCCGCCTGACCCACCCCTGATTCTCCCTCCTGACTCATTCAAGTTGCTTCTGCTCACAAGCTCCCCACCCCCCATCCCTGTGTCCCAGAGCTCATAGACGTGGGGCCTGGAAGGGGCCAGGAAGGCTACGCCTCTGTCCTCAGCCAGGACCCTCTGAACCAGAGGTTCTCAGCTGGCGACGTGGACTCAGGGACGTTGGAAATGTCTGCAGACATTTGGTGTCACAACTTGGGGGCTGTGCAGTTAGCCTAGAGGGCAGAGGCCAGGGTTTACCCTCTCCAGCCCACAGAACAGCCCCCATCCCAGGGGTTTCTGGTCCCAAATGTTAATAGTGCTGGCTGAGAGGTTGACCTAAACCAGCCAGACCCCTGAGTGTCAGGACCGGTGTTCGAGATGTCAGGAGAGACTTACAGCCCGTCAGGACAAGCCCTTCCAGGGGAAGCGTCAGCTCCTGTGGCTTGGAGGGGAGCGTGTCCCCTTCTGGGTGCGCCCTCCCACCAGACAGAACCTGGTCCGTTTTGATGGCTGGTCGTCTCAGCAACGGAGCGCAGCGGCTCTCCAGGGGGCGGGTTCTGTGAACTCTGCCTCACTGCCCCCCAGGAAGGAGGCGCCACGCGGGAGGTCTGGCTGCCTATCCAAGAGCCCTTCACCGAGGGCGGCCCCTTTGCATTTTCCTCATCATTTTTGAACTCAGAGGCCCATTTCCTGTCTGCCGAGGTTCTGGTTTTCCTCTTTTCTGAAAGGGAAAGATGGTGGAGTCGGGGACTCTGATGCACTAGAGGTCGGCGGGCACTAGGAAGGCGACGGGTCATTGCGTCCCCCAGCCTGGGCCCTGCTTGCCAACAAGCAGCTACCCTTTCCTGCTCAAGGATTCACAGGTCAGCTGGCCGGGCTGAGTATTAATTACAGCAGGAAGAGGGCCAATCCCAGCGGTGGCAGGCGCCCCTGGGTTCACGGAATCGCCAAGCACCGTGCGGCTGGGTAACGGCACGACGCGCTAATCCACACCCGGCTCCTGCTCTGAAGGGAGCCCTGGGAGCTGGCCTGGCTGTGGCGGGGGACCGCCCGGGCTGTCAAGGAAGGGGCGCAGGCAGGCATCAGGGAGCCCGAGGCCTTGGTCTGACCGTGTGAGCGCAGCCCCACCCAAAGCAGTAGGTAGAGCTTTCCCTCAGCCCCTCCCAATCCCACCCCAGCAAAGGGGTGTCAGGGATGGAGGCCACTGGAGGAAATCACATGTCCCCAAGAAGACAGCCCTGCTGCATGGGGCCTTTCTCGGCGTGGCGGTAAAGGTTCTGCTCCCGGTGGGGAAGGCCGTGGGGACTCTCTGTGTGTTCTGAGCCATGCTGCCTGGGGCTGCTCGCATGCCCTCACAGGTGGATAACAGTTTCTTCCCCACCCTTGCCTTCTAGCAGAAAGTGAATGCACACTCCTGTGCTACTTCGGTCCACCTGCTCCGCATCCCCAGGGATCACCTCCTTGGACCCCATCACGCAGGTGCCTGTCACGGTGACTCCCCTGGAGCTTTGGCTGCTGGGAGGACCCACAGGAGACTGGAGGGCTGCCACCCCTGGGCTTGGGGCCCCGTCCTGGGACCCTGGTGTGGTGTCGCCACCTGCTGCTGCTGCCTCTGGGGGCTCCCCCTCTAGTTGCTCCCCTTAAGCCTCTTTAGTTGAACCATCTGGCTGAAATTCTGCTTGTCACAGGGACGCGGTGCAGGGTGGCGTGTTGCACAGGGCACTGCGAGGGCGCCCGAGAGAGGCTTCCTGAATGAGGCATGTCTCGAGTGGAATTGCTTTTTAAACCGTACAACATTTCTTTGCTAATTGTAGAATGGAGCTGAGCTCTTGAGGTCAGGTAGAAAGGAACTAGTCATAGAAGGAAGGCAGGTAGGCCTTTCTGGGTCCAGTGGAACGTGTTTGGGAAATGACAGGCAGGGTAGGGTGGGTGGCTGCAGCCTGGGATGAGAGGGTCAGGGTCGTGTGACCCCCCATCCCCTCGGGGAAGGAGGACACTCCACTCCAGGGGCTGAGCCTCATTGGGCTTCTAAGCAGCTGTCACAGGGCACCGTAGCCTGACGGTAAGGAGGAGGTGGGAGGAGGAAAGCAGGCCAGGAAGAGAGGCTTGAGGCGGCCTTGGTGAGAAGTGTCCCTTTTGCACAGCTGCGGGGGGCACAGTTTGCAATGGATATGAAACTGCAGCAGGGAGGCTGAGGGGACTGGAAGAAAATGGGACAGGGCTTGAGAGCAGATGGCCATGGAAAGGGACACTGAGAAAGCATCTAGTGTTTCTCTGCGGGCAACTTATTAGTGGACCCAAGGTTTCTGGTTTGGATCACGATGCCATCCCCCACGTGGACAGTGAGTTTGGGGTATGGGTCCCTGGGACCTCCAGCCGTAGGAACTGGGAAGCTACTGGGTGTCGGTCTGCTAGGGAGCACTGGCTGCCAGCTGGCCAAGCATCTGCTGAATACTTACTTCCTCCGTCGAGCGTCCACCCCATGGCACGGGCTTAGTTGTTTCCACTTGGCGTCAGCTTGCTGGACCGTCAAGCTGGGGCTCTTACTCCTCCACGCATCCCCCCCAAGAGCAGGGCTGCCAGCAGACCCCAGGGGGTGGGAGGGATGAGGGAGGGAGGGCTCATGCACAGAGGGGAGGGGAGGAGCACTCCCAAGAAAGTATTGGCAATAGGGCCGAGCAGCCCAGACAGAGGTGGGGGCCCCCAGACCGTCAGGGAGCACAATGGCCGGAATGCGTCCAAGACTCTAGAGGTGCCGGAGGTGGGAGGTCAGAAGGCCCTCCTGGGCAAAGGGGACTCAGGACTCAGAGAACAGCAGCAGAAGTGGAGCTGGGGGGGAGAGGAAATGCCCACAGGGACATAGTTCAGTCTGAGCAGCCAGCAGAGGTCAGTGACCAGCCCCACACAGCCAGGCTGGGCGGCAGGATCCAGGTGCAGCCCCAGGCAACGCCTGGACATAGCAGGACAAGAGGCTTCAGAGCCAAGGGAAGGAGCCTGAGAACCTCCCTGGGCTGCCACAGGCTGAGGGGCTGACTTTGCAGGGACTCGAAGGCTCCCCCCGAGGGCATTTATGTTCTGTTTGTGGTTACCCATCATGATAGGTGGTCCCCAAAAGTCAAGTCCTGGAATCCTTCAATGATCTTATTTGAGAAGAGGGTCTTTGTAGGTATAATTTAGTTAAGGATATTGACATGAGACCCTCCTGGATTATCTGGCGGGCCCCAAAATTCAATGACAAGTAGGGGTTCGTATTATTAACGGAGAAGACCGAAAGGGTGTTGGGGTCACTAGCAGTCTTTTCAACATCTGCCCTCGTGGTTGGCTCAAGCCTCCGAGACAGAGCCTGATGAATAATGACACCCTCCTCTTCTGACCCAGCCTGCTCAGATCCCATCTCTGCTAAGTCTACAGCCGAAGCTTCCCAAGCGCGTGAGTCATGACTCCTCTCCTCCGTCGTCCCAGAGGCGCGGCTGCCAGCATGAGCTTAGCATTTGTTTGCTGAGCTGAAGCTGAGTTGTCTCCGAGTATGGAATCGGGGAGGCAGGGGCCAGGGCTGCTGGCTGACCTCAAGGTGACCTACCACTCGTGCTAATACCTGCCCCCCCCCCCCAGTCTCTTCCAATGCCAAGGCTTTATGAGCCTGGTTCCTGTTAGCAGAAACTCCACTCTGCACCCCTCTGCAAGGTTTCAGAACTCTTTCTAATAAATCCCAGATGGAGGGGACGTTCTGCTGGGCAGTGAGATTCACTCCCTGGCATTCTTGAGACATTTAACAGCCAAGGGCTGTCCAGAGCTGGTAGAAGGCCATAAAGGACAGACACATGGCCTCAAGAGGTGACCAGAAAGGGGAAGCAGAGAGGGACCAGGCCTTCAGCTATTTCTCTGCAGCCAGGGGCTCCCAGATGGCGCCGCTTGCTCTATGTGCCCCCTCCGTGCACCTCTGACCGCATGCCAGAGTGTGTGTGTGGGGGGTGGGCGTGGCGGAGGCCTGGCACTGGGCTTGGCAATGTGACTCAATCGTGCCATGACGTAATTGTCCCAAGCATGACGGGTGGTAAGACAGTCCTTGCTCTCCACGGCTCCACAAACGCTAGGAATGCATCAACGACGAAAATATGAACAGACGTCATCAGCGGACACGTTATACTTGAGCTGTGAATGCTGAAGGCTGTGAGGTCCATTCCTGCACGGAGCCACGTGTGTCACCATTGCCTCCCGCACCAAAGCGTCCCGATCCCGGAAGGACAGCCCTGCGGTTACAAGGAGCTCTTTCATGATGGGCCTCGGGAGGAATTAGAAATGTAAGTCTTCAGGCACTTACAAAATACCAAGTAATTAGAGCTCCTGACATAAAAGGGAGCACCAAGAGGTTTGTGCTCATTTTATAAAAGAACCAATTTACATATTAAAACAATAAAACAAGTCTAGGGGAGTGCTAGTCCCCTGATGTTTTCAGTGTCTCCTCTATGCAGTTCCAGAAGTCTCCACTGCCGCAGGAAGCCAGGAGAAGGCGTCCGCTGGCCCCTCGTCAGAATGTCAGGCTGTGCGTGGCCAGATGGAGGAGGATGTAAAATTGTTTTGCATATTCCCGAGGTGGGGAGAAGTCTCGCTGCGAACACTCACCCTGGCTACATGCCCACCCGATTCAACTCAGTGTAAAACAGGGAAAAAAATGAGTTCATCCTTGCAGGTCCTGATGTAGAAATTTAAGTAGCAGGAAGGATTTGATGTTTAGTTTCCAGCTCGTAAAACTAAATGCCAGTTTATGCTCAGCGGCTGTGGGAGGAGGGACGGGCACGGCGGGGGAAAGCAGGGGGCAGCCACTGCACAAAGGGCCCGTTCTCTGAGGGGCAAGGAAGACTCACGCCCCCGACAGGTGACCCTAAGCCTCCCCCACCTTTCCCCACGTGACGGGTTGAATCGTGTCCCCAGAAGACGGTGCAGTCCTAGCCTCCAGCACCTATGAATGTGACCTTACTTAGAAATAGGGTCTTTGCAGACAGTCAGGTTAAGGTGAGGCCATTGGGGTGAGCTCTAATCCGATGTGACTGTGTCCTTACGAAAAGGGGAGGGGCTGCTGTGGTAGTTCTTGGGGACGTCAAGACCTGGTAGCCTCTGTCCTCTGTCAGGGGAAATCATTGGAAGGCTCATCTACAGCTACACACCTGGCCTCTGTCCCCTCGCCACCCACCCCCCCAAGACGTGGGTTCAGAAACAAGGCCAGGTGGCCACAGGATGGGTGAGGATAGAAGCTGCCAGGTCTCGGCGACCCCAAGAACTGTCCCAGCAGCCTCTCCCTTGGACTTGGTCCACGGGCCCTGGTCTGGGTGCACGTTCCAGAGCCCCTCCTCCCCACAGAGCCAGTGGGGTGCCCCTGCTCTGACCGCAGCTGATCCCCGCCTAAGGGCCCCACATGCGCTAGCCGCCTGGACTCTAGTGGGTCTCAGAAGTCCCATGGCACAGGGACTCCCTGGTGTCTCTTCTTGCCAGACTCAACCTGTAGCTGACCTCCTTTCCCTAAGAGGTGCCACAGGAAGGCCCTGGTGACATCAGAGAAGGTGCAGCGTGGTGAGGACCACACCAGCCGGGGGTGGCAGCAGCAGGTGGGCGGGCAGGGGGCAGTGTGCCCGGACTCACATGAGAGCCAGGCTGAGCCTGGTTCCGGGCCAGAAACCGGAGCAGAGGTCAAGCAATGCTGACAGCCACAGGTTCTTGAAAAACATCTGGTCCAACTTCCCCCTTTTCTCTCAAAAACAAGGCTCAGAGATCCATCCGGGGTTGTCCAAGGACACAAGGGCTGCCCTAGAGCCCTGGTCACCTCCACCTAGTGCAGTGACCTTTTCAATCCACCCCACTGCCCTGCCAGAGAACTGCAGACTGGTCTGCAGGTGGGCCCTGCCTGTGATGTCAGGGGTATGTTAGTCTGGGCCATCCAGAAGCAGACACCAATACAGGGTGACCCCACCTGAGGTCAAGGGTCACCTTCACACCCCATCTTTCTCCCTCTATTGCTTCTTTCATACGTCATCCCCCTCACTGATTCACACCACTGCCCGGTTCCTGAGGACTTTGGGTTTCCAGTCCCTGCTCCAGATTGGGGACAGGGACTGCGTGGGGACAGGGACTGCGGCTCATCCTTTGCTACGTGTCCAGAACATCAGACAGTGCCTGGCACATAGCGAATGCTCACGGACACCTGATAACTGAGTGAATGAAGCCGTGGGGGAAAGGGCAGGGGACTGAGTGTGGGAAGTGTCCTCAGAGCCTTCTACCAAGCTAGGGACCCTAGGGACAATATGCGTCACCTGCAGTTGTGACTCCTCGCTGCCCTGACTTGGTCTGGTCTGCTCCCCACCCATCAGGCCCTCCAAGTCCAGTCCCGGCGGCAGCCTGCTGACAAGGACAAGCCCTGGGTGTGCTGCCCAGTTCCAGCTCCCCGCTCTGGGCTGCGGGTAAATGCTTCTGTATTGCTTTTTAATGGGCTGCTTTGTTCTCTGGCTTTGCACTCGCAGCCAGCCGGCTCGGCTGCCCAGAGTGGCCACATGTCAGTCATTAAGACAGCCGGTCGCCCATGGCGCTGGAGAGTTTCCCGCTGCCCGGGGGGAGCCGGCGGGAGACGGACAGCTGGAAGCACGGGAGCATTGCCTTGCTTTGTTTTCTGTGACATCCCTTAGTATTTTCTTGGCTGCAAATCCAAACCAACTTCACCGGTACCCTGACGGGCCTAGGTCACCCAGGTTCATGAGGAGCCCCCATGGGTGCTGTTGTGTTTGGAGCTCAAACATCCAACCAAGCAGGAGGGAAGGAAGGATGGAGGGTGGGCTCCCTGCCCATCTGTGGGTGCCACTCCCACTCCACAGCCTTCCTGACTGCACCAGTGCCCTCCGGTGTTTTCATGGGGAAGCATGTGCCTGCATGGCCTGAGACAAGCCCACCCTCTGCACCCACTGCTGTTGCACTGGCCAGTGACCCCGTAAGTGGTGGGACACTTGGAGTGGGCAGTGGGTCTGCCCAAACATCAGAGCCAGGAGGGAACTACTAAACACGCAGATTATGGGACCTTGTCCCAGGACCCTGTGGGGTAAAGGGAGCCGGAGGGGCTGCATTCTCCTATCCCTGGGGGAGGGGAGGATTGGCATGTAGCGGAGCTGGGATGTGGGGGACCAGATCTTTCATCTATTCCCACACCCCTGCAGGGCAGGTTGTTCAGGCAGGGTGCCGGGTGCGGTGGTCCTCACTCTCCTCACGTTCGCGGTCTGGAGCAGAGGCAGACCCTGCTCTCATAGCACCAGCTGTACTTCCTTTTGCTGGCACTGTTCCAAGCTCCTTAGCTTCCTAACCATCCCCCACCCCCTGCAGCCGAGACATTTACAGACGTAATAAGACAGAGGCATGGAGAAGTCAGGCGGTTTTGCCAAGGTCACACAGGGGCCAGATTTGAAGCCGGGCACCCTGGACCCCAAGCGTATATCCTGGTCACTCCCTACACTGCCTGCCCAGCGTGCACTGTGTCGAGCATCTCAAGAGTATGATATGAAAGGCTGTGGTGGTCCAGCCGCAGATGGGATGGTCAGGGAGGACTGCTTGGAGGGGGTGACGCTTAAGAAGGAGAAGCCCAGAGGGAAGAGCCCTCTGGCCATGGTTCTAAGCTCCTCTTCAGAGAGAGAGCACCAGGCAGGCCTGCAGCTAAGCAGCGGGGGGCAGGTCCCGGAAGGCCCCTGTCTGGGCCGGAAGAGTGTGGAGACATCCTGCTCCCCAGTAAGCCTCCACGGGGCCTTAGGTCGAACCACGGGGATTGGACCCCAGGAGACAGCTCTGGGACAAGCCCTGGGGCGTGAGCTGAGCGGGGGCTCCATCCTGGACATCCTTTTCCCAAGAATGAGTGGATTGTGTCCCTCACTGGATGGCCCTGGCCCTGGGTCTTGCTGGGACTGAACTGTATTGTCCCCCAACCTTGCCAGGTTCAGGGTCTTTAGCCCATAGAGCAGACATGCTGGGGCCCCTCCCCTGGCACAGATCCCCTGCCCCCTAGACCCTGCGTACCGAGAGGGCAGAGGGCTCCCTAAAATAAAACAAAGCAGAATCAACTCTTGGTGCCACTTTTTACCAGAATGACCAGTGTCCCTTCCCTGCTGTATTTGCGTATGAGTCATTCAAACCACGGAGCCTGCAGCTTTGAACTTGTGTGAGTCTCCTGGGGCGGTCACAACAAAATGCCACAGACTAGGTGTCTTGGAAAACCAGAAATGCATTCTGTCCCAGTTCTGGAGGCCAGAGGCTTACCCCAAATTAAGTGGCACTTGAATCACAGAAGCAGGCGCCCAGAGCCCTGTGCCGACAGAGACTGCCCAGCTGCAATCAACTCCCACGGTGGCTGTAATTACTCAAGCAGAATGGCGACTGTAAACAGACATTAAAAGATTCTCAATTACACGTGAGTCTCCCGGGCAAAATTATATTTCCATAAACACTGAAGAAACGACTCGGAGAATCCCACCAGCGGGGCCAGCCTGGAAACCAGCACGAAGGCTGAAGTGTCTGCAGCACCTGAATTGGTCTGGTCCCCGGGGCCCCTGGTCCCTTCCAGATTCCAGGTACATCACTGGCGGGTGGGCGTTCTCTCTCAGGGGGCCCGACGTGCCAGACTGACCTTCTCTCCCGATGCTCACACCCCCTCTTCCTACCAACCTCCTCTCGATTTGTGCATCCTGTCTCCCCATCTGCCTGCCCACCCTCCCCCGCTCACCAAACCACCAGCACCTCCATCCAAATGTCGCTTCCTGCTTCCGCCTATCACATGGGCACCGTTTATCAGCTGTCTTCAGACACACTTGGTTGGTCAGCCCCAGGCCGGTGGGCAAGTACTATACCTGTCCACGTCTGTCAGGGAGGAGACACAGGATCAGGGTGAATAAAGTCAGTGTCAATTGCCTGACCGACACCTCTAATCACTGTCCTGGAGAAGCCAGAGAGAACAGTGCCTCTTACCCTGCATGCTGGATACTGTCCTGTGCCTCGCAGTTCTTGTGAGGTCCCCGTGGAGGCAGGTTGCCCAGGTGAATCATAAAACACCACAGAAATGGCCAGCCTGTCCTCCTGAGCTTCCTTCAGGTACAGACACTCACCTGTATGTGCTGGGGATCCGCCATGCACCCATTGCTGAGCCCTGCTAGGTTGGCCCTCGGGGAGGAGTGGTGTGTGGGGTGAGGTGGGGAGAGGGACCTGAGGGGCTTGGCCACAACATTTACAGAGCATCCTGTCTACTCAGCTCTGTGGTGGAGGAGGGGCAGCCACAGAGAAAGGACAGAGAGCACGGTGCTGTAAACCCAGCTGCCTGAGTGCCAGGGCTGTCAGCAAGGAGATTCTGACTGGTGGAAACCCGGCCTCGGAGAACAACCCAGGGGCGAGGTGGATCCCCACAGGCCCCATCTGCCCAAACCTGAGACCCGCCTTCCCACTTTTGAAAACCAGGAGTGCACTCCCCCATAAATGTCCAGAGACCACAGTTCAATACAGAAATCCATTGCTCAGGATTCCTTTTGGTTTCAAGTGACAGAACTTCAGTCCATTTCAGAAAAGAAGGGAGTTTGTTTGTTGATTCAACTAGAAAGTGTAGGGTGCACTGGCTTCAGGAACAGCTGGGTCCAGGAGCTCAAAAGCCATCACAGGGTACCATCTTACCCAGACTAGACATGTTTCTCCTTTGTTGGCTTTGTTCTCAGGCAAAAGATCCAGGAGTGCTAGGCGTTAGGGGTTCTGGAACCCCCAGCTTGGAGGGTCAGGGTGATTCTGTCTTTACCGTGCCAGCAAAATCCCAGGAAGTCCAAAAATTCTTTTTGGAATGAGGTCACATGCCTGTCCCAAAACTGATTTCTGTGGCTGGGAAAAGGCATTCTCCTTGGCCAGCCCTGGGTCACGTGACCTCAGCCAGATCATGTGACCATCCTGGGAATGGTCAGGCTGTAAAAACAACCAAGAGCTGCTGTGCTTGGTAGGAGTGGGCAAGGAGCTTCAGCTGAAGGGAAGCAGAGAGGGGTTTTGCAGCTAGATGAAGAAGAACTTTATGTCTGGGAAGGTGAGAACCATCAGTGGCTGACATCTGTCAGTGATTTCTGACATCACTCCCAGAAGAAGGCTCCTGCTTGTTGCCCCCCCGCCCCCTCATGCCGGCAGCATTCCCTGCTTCCTCATGCCCGGGAGGTCCCATAGCACATGCAGTGCTAGGAAAACAGTTGGTGCTCAATAAACGTTTGGGTTGCAGCACTACACAATCGGTATTTCCTCTTGTCTTGTACCATCCAGGCTGGATTGCTCCCTTCCATGGAGGGGAGGGGCGTCTATATGTGTGAGACAGACAGACAGACGGATGCACAGAGAGGTGTGCGCAAGTGCAGGTCTACCCCCGAAGGGCCATTTCCACCCCCGCCCCCACCATGGAAATGTGGTGTCTTTGGAGGGTCTGACCGCAGTGTGACCTCCCCCAGGTATGCAAGTTATCTATAACCAGCTCCTTCTCTCTCTGTTCCCATCAGCTGCAGGTCAAGACCCACATGAGTTTGACGCTAATGGAAAATCTGCCTTGTGACTCATGGAGTGGCCTGAGTGAGCAGGCGTGTGACAGTGAGGGTGGCCAGGCTGAGCTGCCTCTCCACGGGGAGGAGTCTTGCTCTGGGGCCGCCATGCCCACAAGGTCAGCCTTTGGGCTCCAGGGCCAGGACCCATGGCTCTCCACTGAAACCTACAGCAGGCAGACCCCCGACCCCAACAGCCAACTTCAAGAGGGGCAGCTATCAGCTGGCCCTGGCTCAGCTGGGTGGGAACAGTGCCAGAATTTTAGGCATTTGGAAGTAGAGCAGCTGCAGGGACAGGCTGGGGCCCCAGCCGTCCACCCCCACCTCAGAACCCCTGTGCTCTGACTCAGCCATGTCAGACCAGCTGCTCATTAAACCTGGCATGCAGGAGGCAGGATAAAAACCCTGTCTTTTAGCCAGCACTTCAAACGGAAACCTTCTCAAGCCCTCCAAGCTAGGGCTTTCTTCTCTGCAGATCTGCCTGTTGTGGGTCCAGGGGCCAGCGTGGGGCTGGCAATGGGAATGCATTCCAAGCATTCATTCACTTAGCAAATGTTTACAAGCACCTCCTATGGGCCGGGCCTGGGCTGGCACTGCACCCGCCTCCTCCTCCTCATCGTATGTCAGTGAGCAAAACAGACAAACCCCTGTCTGTACACAGCTTGTGCCCTAGTGTGGGAAGACAGAAAATCACCATACAGAGAATTACGAAGTCAGTTAGTAGGTTAGGGGGCACTAAGTGTTACAAAAAAGCAGGACGGGCTGAAGGGGGGCTGCCTGGAGCAGGTGTTCACACTTTCACTTACGTCTTTTAGGGTGAGGCGGCCGGGCTGTGAACAGAGTGGAAACATTTCCCACGTGTGTTTATAGGCTCTCTTGGCTTCCACATGGAGGACAGGTGGTGGCAATGGTGGCAGGGAAACCAGTGGGAGCCTGCTGCATGATCCAGCCAGGTGGTGAAATGGGCAGGTCCCAGATGTGTTCTGAGGATAGAGCCAGTGGGTTTTCCCAGAATGAGGAGAGTTAGGATTCCATCTGGACAATGGGAAGGACGAGGGTTGCCGCAGCAGTGGGAGGCGAGGAGGACTGTCACATGGCCTACCAGATGGCCAAGCTAAGGAAGCAGGTCTACCAGATGTCTAAGTAGAGGAATTAGGTCTACCAGATATGCAAGTTGAGGAAATAGGCCTATTAATCTGGAGTCTAGGGCAAGACATTGGGTTGGAGAGAAGTATCCAGGAGTCATAGAGATAGTTT
This sequence comes from Mormoops blainvillei, assembly GCA_004026545.1. Classification (NCBI taxonomy): domain Eukaryota; kingdom Metazoa; phylum Chordata; class Mammalia; order Chiroptera; family Mormoopidae; genus Mormoops; species Mormoops blainvillei. The sequence continues at coordinate 183,981 of PVJD01002357.1, read as the reverse complement.
ACTCTTGTGAAAAATATCTTTAATTTGGAGACCCATGCCAAAGTCAGAGAACCATTCTACACGGTCAGGATGTGGGGCCGTTTTGAGTACTCCTGAAGGTGTGAACTAGCCCTTAAGTGGGGGACAGTGTGTGTCACCCAAGGCCTTCTACAGACTGAGGTTGTCCCTCCAAGCCCCTCCAAGTGTGTCAACCACCCTGTGGGGACAGGGTCTGAAAGTCACACTGCTCCTGTGGCTGAGGTCCTGTAACGCAGCAAGAAATGACAAGGTGGGGTTTCAGTGAGGGATGCACCTAGACTTTAGGTGCAAAAAGAAGGTACTGAGTGTGTGTGTATGTGCACATGCCTGTGATTATGTTAGACAAGTGTGTGAGTGTGTTGTGTGTGCATGAGTGTGATACACATGTATGTGAATATCTGTGAGTATTCCAGGGGTGTGAGTACATGTGTGAATGTGTGTGAGCAGGTTTGTATATAAGTCTGGTTTAGAAAGTGACCAAGCGAACTCATGCAGAAGGAATCTGGGGTCAGAAAGGGCTCTGTTGTGTAGCCTTGGTATGTGTGCCCAGGCCCTCAGAGGCAAAGGAGGTGAGCTGCAGCAGGGGGTGGGCACGAACAGCCAGCTTGGAGCTGGCACATTCCTCCCTGGGACTCTCATTCCCATGCCCCCCACAGCCAGCAGAGAAGGTACTCATTGACAAGGAGGAGGGTGGAGAGGAAGACCCAAGAAGAGTACAGGGCAAGAAGAGGAAGTAAACATCTCCTGGGGGTTGGGCAGGCATCAGGACAGGAGGGGGCAGGAGGGACTCCGGGGGAGGGCAACACCCCCATTCCAGAGGCCACTTCCTGTGAGCAGCCTGTTGGGGCTTTGAGAAATAAGTAACCCAAATGAGCAGGGGTCAACTATGGGCACTGACCACAGGAAGTGTGACCTGTGCTTAGTGGTTCAGGGAGGGACGAGAATGCATTGTTGGTCAGCGGGAACAGAGGCTAGGTGGTAAGTTCATGGCTGCCAGGACTGTCTAGGCCAGCAGTAATTTCCTGTGGTCAGGTGGCCCTCTCGGTCCGTAGGCAGCCAGCCTGGATGGGGGTGGGGATGATGGCGGATGATTTGTGCAGTGTTTCAGAAGCCAAAGTGGAGCTTAGAATGTTGACCTGAAAGCAGATAGCAAAATGCCACAAGACAGTTCCAGAAAAGGGCTTACCTCCTCTCCAGCATGGAGAACGTCATCAACCACTGTACCACCACCGTCATCATCACCCCCATCACCTCCACCATCAATATCACCATCAACCCTGGCACCACCACTCTTACCGCCATCCTTCTCACCATCTACTGTTTGGTGGGGGGAAGTAACTCGATATTTCTGTTTGCCCCATATATTTTCTCTATTGCTCTCTGACCTGCCTGCACTGGGCTCCAGGAAGCTGCCCACCAGGTGGGTGACTTTGCGCACCTGGCTCCCTCACTTCCAGCGGGGGCTCAGCCAACTGGAGGTAGAGGCATGAAGGGAGGCAGCTGGGAGAGGTGCTGTTCTCCTCCACCGGCCTTGCTCTACTGTATTCCCACAGTGGCCTGTCTCTCCAGGTGCATAGGTCCTGCCGGTGGCCCTTCTTGGGCCCTGCTACCAACCTCCCTCCCCTGCCTTTTTGGCCAGGTGGTCATGGCTCCTGTTCTCACACGTCCCTTGATGCCTCAGCAGCTCTGCTCGTTTCCCTCACCCCCGAAAATGCCCTTTTCATTAACAAATCTCTTTACCACCCCCACCCCCACGGTATCAGTGAGCCACCTGCTTCCTGCCTGACTCTGAGAGATGTCAGCCAGCGGTGTGGCAGGCTTGGCACCCACACACATCTGGGGAGCCCCGGCAGCACCTGCGCAGGGAGGCCCCCCGCTGCTTCCTGCAGAGCATGTGCCGGGGCTGTCCAGGCTGGGCTCGGGAAAGTGACCACCCCCTTGGGTCTCCTCTGTCTGCTGGGCCAAAACTGGCCGCTCTCATCTTCCCTCCCTGGCTTCCACTTCTGTCCCCTGCTCAGCCCAGTTTTGTGTTTACAAAAGCAGCCCCATTGTCTCCTGCCCCCTCGCCCCCTAGTCCTGATTCCTGTCCTAGAGACTCTGCTCAGACCTCAGGGCTCTGGCCCCTGCTGTCAGCTGGTCGTGACCTTCCAAAGACAACAAGCTCTCCCTGTGCAGGGCCACTGGGCCCGGTCCTCAGCCTCTCCGCCCCTGGACTCCGGACAAGAGCCCAGAGGGGGGTGCCGAACGCATCCGGAGGGTCTTCCGAGCAAGACAGGCCATCGCCACAGCAGGTTTCTGGGCCCGGCTCCTTCGGTCCCTTGTTCCTGAGCCTTGCGGACACCAGGCTCATCAGAGTGGGATCGCTGGCTCTTGGAAGAGCTGCGTTCCCAGGGCGGGTTGGAGATTGGCTCCACTGGACAGGTGCTGCTGGAACGAAATGGAAGTTTCTGGTGCAGAGCCCACCCAGGGGTGGGGCTGGCCCCGCGCTGGAGACCTGGCTTTACTTCCCAGCCTCTTCCCCAGCCCGGAGGTCCCCATTCCTCCCAGACCCAAACCGCGGCGTGACTGCATCCTTCATGGTTCTTACTCGCCCCACAGCCCCTACCACCGTGCCTCCCTCCCCTTCTTCTTTCCTTGTTGACAGTGACAGTACAGCCACCCCACCCCTGTACCTGCTGGCCACCAGGCCTATAGGTTCCTCTGGGGCAGGGGCTCACCCTTTCCTCGAGCACAGCCTTCCCCGCAGAGGCCATGAAGTCTGCCCCCAGAGGTCGCGGACAGGTCCTCACTACCCACCGCAAAGCTGTTTCTCTGAAATCTCGTGTGTTCATGAAAAAAAATTGATCCCCATCTTCATTCTCCTCCACACCGATTGATGCTCCACAGTGGCTGTTCGCATGGCTCCGCACGCCTCTCCCAGAGCCCTCGGATCCAAGTACCCTACTATTGGAACCTGGTGATGGCTCATGGCACAGACTGTCGGGGTGGCTAAATGACAGTGCAGTCGCCCTGCCAGCAGGTAGTGGAGCCAGACTCAGAGGCCGGTCTTGGCCAGCGTAGGGCAGGGCTGGGGCCCAGTCGCCCAAACAAAGGCCTGTTTACCAGGGCAGGAGGGTGCCAGCAGCGGGCCTGCCGGGCCCCGTGGGATCCACCCACACACTCACAATGGACAGCCTGTGTCCCGGCCATCTGATCCTCCCAGGGCCGCCCTGGGCCTGGCGCCATGGACAAGGTGAGTGAAGGGGAGAAGTCACAGTGAGGAATCTCTGTGTCCTTGGCAGGGCCAGACACACGTGCATGGTCCTTAGAGGTCAGCCAAGGTGGCGTGGGCAGAATGATAGAACAACCGAGTTTCGACTGTGTCCGTTTGTGTTATTCTGCAATGGGCAGAATAGCGGCCCCAAAGCTGTTTGCATCCTAATCCCGGAAACTGTGAGTATGTTTACTTTCACAGCAAAAGGGGAATTCAGGTTGCCAAGCCCCTGCCCCTAAAATGGGAAGCATTCCTAGCTTCTCTGGCTAGGACCAAGGTGTTCAGTGGTCCCTTAACTGGGGGAGAGTGGTTCCATGTCAGAAGCAACACAAGAAAAACTTGGCCACCCTTTGCTGCTTTGCATGGAGGAAGGAGCCTCGAGCCAAGGGGTGCGGGTGACTCCAGGAGGTGGGAAAGTCAGAGAACAGACATCTCCCTCGAGTCCCCAGGAGGAAGCAGCCTGCCCACCCCTTGGCTTTAGCCCAGCGAGAACTGTGTTAGGACCTCTGCCCCCAGATACCACAAAATAAATCTGTGTGCGGGAAGCCACTGAGTTCGTGGTCACTTGTTACCGCAGCCCCAACAGCTCCTGCACTGAGCTCTGAGACATGTGGGACTCTCAGTCCCGCGCCTCATGGGGAGCGACCAGGGGGCAGTTACAACTTGGTTGAGCCTGGCTGTCCCCACATGAAGCTCGAGGGCAATAGCACCCCCATGAAGGGCAGGGACAGTGAAGCAGGACAAGACCCGCAGGGCCTTCCGCACAGCGAGTGTGCACGGCAAGGGCCGGCTCCATACTCTCCAGGGCGTGCACCCAGACACTGGCTCACCCACTCGTGTGGATTATTGCTTGTCGCTGGGGCCCAAGGTGTTGGGGCTGGGGGAGGCCCGTGGTGGGGGCAGTGGCAGGTGCGGCTGCTGGCCTGGGGACAGGAGAAGGGACAGGATGGGGAGCTGGGAGAAGGGAGCCGTGTCCCCCCCGAGATGACCAAAGTTGTGGACATACAGCTCAAACCAGCGCTTCCCACTCTTGCAGCCCAAATGGGTTACAGATGGAGACACCGATCTCATCTGGCCCCAGCCTGCGCATGGGGCGCAGGCCAGAACAACCGCCCAGCAAGGAGCCCCAGAATCCAGCAGCCTCTCCCGGGTCACCAGGACACCCTGAAAAGATGAGCACTTTTCTGCGAGGTCAGGATGCGGACGGGTTTGGGGAAGCACGTGCAGGAGGGGCGTGGGAGGGCATTCCAATGGGTAGCTGGGACGGACCGCCAAGGATGGGCAGCCTAGTTTCTTAACCCGAGAGCCTGCCGCCGGTGCCGAAAAGCCATGGCTGTGACCTGAAGGCCCATCCTGGTGTTCCTGAACAGAGGTGGAGCCCTGGTGTCCCTGGGCAGGATTGGCCCTCTGACTGTGGTATCTCAGCCGGGGGGTCTCTTGGGAGGAAGCTACCTTAGAGCTCAGCCAACAGTGGGCAGAGGCACAGAGTTACGCACCATGGGAACCGCCCAGGTGCACAAGGGCCCCATGTGTTCCAGATCCACAGGAGAAGCGGGAGCTTCTGTCCGTAGAGACCCACAATCCAGGCAAGCACAGAGCGTGCCGGGGTGCCTCAGGGCCCCGGCGCTTTCCGGAGTGGCAAACCGGGGAGCCTGGACTACAGTCAGGGAGGCCAGCTCACCACCACCCCCGCCACCAGCATCAGAAACATGAGGCCTGCATTCCGGTCCCCGGGGATGGAGGGCTGTCCCCTCCCCATAGTTCAGGCACCCCTCCCCACCCCAGGCTGAGGTCCAGACCTCAGAGTTGAAAGGAAGGGTCCCAGGTCCACCTGTTCCCTCCGAACAGAAACGACCCGCTGGCCTCCTTTCTCATCTCTCAGGCCATGGCTCCAGTTTCCCCACTCCTGCCCCCCCCAGGGGTGCCTGGGGGCTCTTGCTGCTGAGACCCACTCCCTAGGTACCCAGGGGCCTGGGGTGAGCGTGTCCATCCATCCCCCTACCTGGAGCTCCGCAGACAGCAGCGTCTGCTCTGCCAATGGTCCCAAGGCAGGTGTGGGAGGCCTGCCCCACACCGCCTTAGAAGAGGGAAGGGAGGGGACAGCCCCCTATAGCCACATCCTGGTCTGTCCCATGTGGCAGGTGTCCCTGCCTTCTCTTCTCTCTGTGGGTTCCCCTCTCCCCAGCCAGGCACTGTTGCCCCCCGCCGCTCCCCGGCCCACAGCCGCTGTTTCCAGCGTGAGCTCCAAGGCCCTCCCCGCCCATTGTACTGTAGGGATTGGAAGCTTAGCACGTGTGGCCAGACCCCCTGGCCACCTCCTCTCAGCCAGGTCACCTCTGCCCTACCAGGAGGCCTCAACCCTGAGTCACCGCCTCTGCTCTGGGGTCAGGCAGGAGCAGCCTTGTGCGCTCAGCCTTTGGAAGCCGCGTCCTCAAGAACGGAGGGCCGACCCCGCAGGCGGCCGGCAGTGGGTTCCCAGGGGAAGGGAACCTGCCCTGTCCCAGGGCTCTGCCCTTGCTCCAAGTCGTCTGGGCTGCTGCCCTCACATGGCTGGCCAGCTCAAAGAGTCTCTCAGCCGGACACCCTAAATGGCAGCAGGTCATGGTGACAGAGCATCATCTGGGGAGAGGTCCTTGTCACCCTGATGCATGGCTCTGACCTAAGGGGCTCAGAGGTCATGCTCCAGCCCCATGTCTTTGCTAACCAGGAAGAGCAAGCACAGTGGCTGGCCCTTAGCAAGCCAGGCCGTCCTGAGGTGGGCCTGGCTAGAGATCACAGGGCAGACGACAGGGAGCGGAGCTGAGAGCAGGAGAGCTTCCTGAAGCCATACACAGGCACCTGGGGTGTGTAGAAGAGGCAGCCCACACTCGTGGCCTGGGCCTGCCTGAGCTGAACTTGGCCTCTGCCAGCCCTCATGCTCTGGCGTGTTTCCTGACCTGGTCGCTGAGGTGCCTGGCTGGACCAATTAGATGAGCTCATATTTAAGACGGGGGACAGTTCTTTCTGCTGACTCGTGTAGTAGGCCGAACGGCAGCCCCCAAAGCAGATGTCAACGCAGACCTGTGCACGTGAGCTTTTGTGAAACAGGGCCTTTGTAGATGTGAAGAAGGTCAGGGGAGAGGTGAGATCATCCTGAGTCAGGGTGGGCCCAAAACCCACTGGCAGGGGGAAGCTTGGACACACAGGAGAAGGCCACGTGAAGACTGAAGCAGACACCGGGTGATTCGTCAGCAAGCCACGGACTGCCACGGGCCGCCGGCCTCCACCAGAGTCCAGGAGACACCCTGGGCACACCCTGCCCTGGAGCCCCGAAAGGCACCAGCCTGGCCGACGCCCTCATTTGGGACCTCTGTCCAGGAGACCTGTGAGAGAACGGGTTTCTGTGGTTTCACCCACCCAGTTTGCGGTGATTTGTTATGGCTGCCCCAGGAGATGGTACGCCCAGGATGCTCAAGGTTAGGGACACACTGGCGATTCGACTCAGAGCCTCGCCAACTAGTGGCAGAATTGGGGTTGGGTGCAGGGTCTGGAGAAGGAAGGTCTTCAGACACCCAGCCTGCTCAATACACAGTGAGGTGAGAGCAGAGCATGGCCCCACCATCCCTGAAACCAGAGCTCGGTCCCACTCACACCCCGCCTGGGACATGTCCACCCATCTCGAGGATTGAGGGCACAGGGCACCATGCATTGAGGGACAAGCACAGGGTCACGTGGGCCTGCTGCTTGGAGCAAGAGGCACTCAGAGAGGGTAAACTGAGGCATCACCAGCACACAGGCCGTCGGGCTGAGGATCAGGATGCAGGTGCTGACAAGGGCAGACGGGGGTGGGGTTCAGGCCGTCAAGGGTGGTCCTGGCCGGGAGGAGTTGGGGGTGTCTTGCTGTCAGGGGGCACCTTGGAGCATGGCTGGGCTGGGTGACAGGAGGACACCGAGAGGCGGATTTAGTGGAGGGCGCACCAGGCACGCGCCCTGGGCCCCGGCTTCTGAAGGCATGTATTTTTATTTTCCCTGTCTCTCTCTTTGTTTTTACGGGGCCCAGTATTTTCTTCTGCGCCCTGAGCCTCAGCCGACCTTAATCTGCCTCTGAGGATACCCCGATTCGTATCAGCTCGGTGTGGGTTGAGGGGAGCTGGGGGTTGCCTCCTCAGAAGGATAAAGGGTCTAGTCACTGAGGTGACTCACAATCGTCCCTGGCCCAAGTGGGAGGGCCGGGTAAGGAAAGAAGGGCTGGGAGGGTCACAGTGGGAGGTATAGAGGCAGCAGGCTCACCCAATGGCCACAACCCTGGCTCCCTCTAGCCAGGAAAATGCTCAGCCCACAGCTGAGCGACCGAGGAACACCAAGGAAAAGACATCAAGGAGCCAGCGTGTTTCCACGCACGCCAGGCAGCCACAGTTTTCATTAGGGTCCTCTGAGGGCCCTTTCATCTCAGTGAAATTGCAGGTTTGCTGTAGTGGCCAGGGCCCCACCAAGTCCCTCAATTAGTTGGAGTCCCCTGGTGGCCACAGGATGCAAGCCGCTGCCCTGGGAGCCCCCTGAGCCCCCCGGGGGGAGGGAACTAGCTTCCCCTCCTCCTCCTGCCCTAACTTGGATGCTCACATGATGGAAACTGCTTCCAGAAACCTGTTGCCTGAGCTCTCCAGCTTGCAGGGAGACAGGGTCGGGATCAGTAGGCAACACTCGGTGAACGTGCAGCTGCCTCTCCCCAGGGACCCCCCACCCCCGCAGAAGCTGTGATGTCACTGCTGCTCCACGCGGCTGCCAGGCGCCTGCCGAGAAGCCCCTCCCGGCCAGCTCAGCACTGACGCAAATCAAAGGCTTCCAGCCCTCCAAGCAGCTGCCACTCGCTCAGCCGGCAGCCCCAAGAGCCACGGCGGGGAGGGCAGCGGGTGGCGGGCTCCAGCATTGGGCCTCGCATTTCAGATAATCAGCTGTTCTTTAAAGGGTAGCCAGCGTGGCATGTGGGGCTGCAAGCAGAGCCAGCCACCCTCCAGCTCCTGGCAAAGTCAGCCACCCCATGGAGCCCCAAGTTCTGTCAGCCAGGCCACCGCCTGCGCCCTCTCCCCATCCAGCGGTGTCTGGGGTCTTTTGCCCTAGTTATGACTATTGGCCAGCGTGGCACTAGAAGCATGGAAGGAAGTCAGGCCAGGTGGATCCACCCCAGAGAGGATGGGGCTGGGGACAGGGCAGCCTCCGTGTAGTGTCCACCAGGGTTGAGCCGGGTCTTATTTCCTCTGGGTCTCCTTACACAGCAGCCGCCCAGAGAAGCTACTGCTTGGCCTCCCTTGGCCTCTCAGGAGCTGGTGGAGTCTCATCTTTCAGCAGAGTCTCACACGTGACACACACGGGTGCTCCTCGGAGGAATGCGGGGAGCTGGATGCAGCGATCATGAGGACCGAGAGTGTCCTTCCAGGCACCTCCATGGGAGCCATCAGGGGAACCTGGATGCCCTCGGAAAGGCCACCCCAGCCCCTGAGGCTTGCTGGGCCAGCCTGCCAGCGCCTTCAGTTCTTCCTTAAACACACACACACACACTCTCTCTCTCATATGTGCACACATGTGTGCACACAGCAATCGTATGAACACACATGTATGCTTGTGCGCACGTGCACACATGTATGCACATAAACGCTCCTGTGCAACACACATAGCTCACATGCACACAAATGCACTCGTGTGCCAGCCCACACGTGCATGTGCGCACACTAGTGTGCACATGGCGGGTTCAGCTGCTCTCCGTTTCCAGACCAGCACTTGCTGGAATCAACAGGGCACTTTTCAGGACTGGCCACTTCCTACACAACACAAGGACCCTCTTCTCTTTTCCTGGCCCTCTCCCCACACACACGTGCTGTGCAGTCGAGACCATGACCCCCTGCCCACGGCTCACTGGGTGAAGAACAGGGTGTCCAGCGGCTGAGAAGAGACACCTGGGAGGGTGAAAGTGAGGTGGCTGGCAGGGCCTTGTGGGCGGGACAAGACAGGAGCTGAGGACGATCTTGCCTAGGCAGCTCCGGGCCATTTTCCCCGTGGATGTCACGGCGTGGGCCCCGAGCTGGTGGGGAATGCTGGTGGAAACATCCAGAACTGTGCAGTGAGGGTTGGGAAGGAGAACAAGTAGACAGACAGACAGGGTTCGGGTGGGGTCTCTCAGGAGACCCCACTGGCAGGTGTTTCTCGGAGTGTGAGCTGAGGCCCCTGACTCAAAACTCCTGCTCTGGGGCTGGCAGACCCACACGCTTTCTGGGTGGCCCTGTGTCCTTGGGCCTCAGTGCCCAGCAGTCCACATGGGCAGCGGGCCCCTGGGGCTCCTGGGAGCTGCTCTTCACAGGGAGAGTGTCCCCTCTGTCCCCCCCTTCTACTTCCCTCTTTCTGCTCTCTGGGCTGAAGTTGGCTTTTGTTTTGTTTTGTTTTAATAACCTAAACAATTGGCACAGGCCACAGCAGCCTATGGGCAGTCAGCCAATGGCCCTGCTCCCCACGTGGCCGGGCTGGTGGCTGTCATGTGCAAGTGGGGATGGGGCTGCATTGGGGAAAGCTTGCAAAGTTTCCCCAGAGGTGGAAGGAACCCCTCCTCTGGGTCCCAAGTCCAGTTTTCCAGACAAGACAAGCAATGAGAGGCCACCCATCCTCGAGCCCAGCAGAGGGGGGTGTTTTTTCTGCCCCTTCTAGCTGAGCAGGCCCCAACGCAGCCAGCAGTTTCTGTTTCCCTGCCCACTCCCCGGCGAGCCTCAGTGGCAGCGCCCCAGAGTCAGTATTCCCACACGTTCCAACCTGCCCTTTAGTTTCTAAGACGTAAATATTTGCTCTTCCATTAAGAAAATAATCAGAAGTTATCCTTTAAGTGGAGAGTACATACTGCCCTTCAAAAGCAAACACGGCTCTTTCTACATGGGGGAAGGAGAATGCCTAGCTGGGTGGCTCCACTGAGCCAAACCAACTCTCCCCCCAGCCCCCCAACCCTCTGCTTCCAACTGTCTGAATGCTCTGGAAGCCAGGGCGCCTGGGGAAGGGAAGACTGCAGGAGCCACTGGCCTGAGAATCAGGTGGGAAAGGGTGACCCCCCTTCGCTTCTCTAATGGGCAGCCACCCATCTCAGTCTTGGGCTGAGTGGGGCTGGGAGAGGGGGCGGGAAGCCCAGAGGATGTTCCAGGTGGGCCTGCAAGGGGCAGGGAGTGAGCAGCCACTGCCCCGGGGGCCCTCGGGAGGCTGTTTGTCCACAGGCACACCGAAGGACACCATGTTCACAGACTGAAACTCCCAGGGTAGACAGCTCAGGAGGCAGCCACATTGGCCGCCATCCACTTCTCACGCAGGACCTGCTATGCATGGGCGGGGTTCTCCCCTCCCAGAACAACGGTGACACTTGGCTTCCTCTGGGTGCTCCGACATCTGGACTCTGCAGTCTGCGCGGAGACAGAAACTGAGTGAACATTCCTGAGATGGGAAACTCTTCCTCTCAGGGCCCAGTGGCTCCCAAACCACATCTAGAGTGTCAGAAAACGGTCCCCTCCCTGGGTTGCCGTACCCTTCAGAGAGTGGCAGCAGCCTCATCCCTTGTTTTCAGTGGAAAGTGGAGTCCACAGAACTCCCTGGGATCTCACGGCAGACAAGCAGGAACAGCAATAGAAGGGTTACGGGTGGTCTGAGCCTGGACCTTCTAGAGGGCACGAGGGCCTCGTGACCCCACCCACCCACCCACCCCAGCCATCTTTCATCAGGGAGCCCATGGTACCCCCATCCCACGCTTTACGGCTGGGACCATAGGCGTACCCCTCTCTCGAGGACCCAACTAGGAAGGAAGGGCCGGCCCCACACTAACAAATCACATGACCCCAGATACCCCAGACTTCTCTCCGTGTCCCCAACACACAAGTGACCATCAGGGAAGCAGACTTTTTGTCCCCATCCTTGGGCACCAAGCTGTGCACATTCCCATCAGCCGGAACGCTTGGAGAAGAGGCGTGCTTGGGTCCTGTCGTTCTCCTCGCGGGTCCTGCGGGAGAGTTTAACTGACTGGGGACTCCTTTCTTCTGGAGAATTTGGTGGAGTCGCTGTTTGGGGCTGCGTTAGGGGAAACAGTGACAGGGAGCACACAGGATCAGCAGAGCCTGTTCCAGTCCTCAGGCGCCAGCCCTTGCCCTGACCCAGGCTGGTGGCCAACGTGGCCACAGGCAAGGTGGGGATGGCAAGGCCAGAGATGCCCAGAGCTCAGCGAGAAGAGGCCCCAAGGTGAACAGGGCCACCAGGTCCTTTGAGTATTGCTTCCTGCTGCTGCCACCTTTTAAAAGAGCCGTGTATCAATTTTCTTGCATTTTAGGGAAAATGCAGAGCATCAAAACCAGGGTGGCCAAGACTGACTCAGTAGTGATGCCGGCCTCTAGCTGACGGCATGAAAACCCTTGGGCCTGGTTAGAACCTCGCTGTGGTCTGCAAAGGGCGGCAGTGTGGGAAGCTCTGATCTAACCCAGGGTCTGCAAACTGTTCCTGGAAGGGGCCAGAGGGTCAATAGTTTAGGCCCTTTGACCACACGGTCTGTGTTGCAACCACTCACTCTGGGGCTGTGTCTCAAAATCCATCATAGATGACATACAAATGAGCGGTCGTGTCCACGTGTCAATAAAACTTTACTTAATGGACCGTGAAATTTGGATTTTGTAAAATTTCAACACGTCATAACATCTTCTTCGCCTCCTTCTCCTTCTCCTCCTTCCCCTTCCCCTTCTCCTTCCTCTTCCTCCTCTCCCCCCTCCCTTTCTCTCTCCCTTTCTTTCTCCTTCTCCCTCCAGCCATTTAGAAATGTTGAAACCATTCTTAGCTGGTGGGTCAGAAACAAACAGGCCAGATTTAGGATTTTGGCCCTAGCTGGTGACTCTGATCTCGTCTAAGGCTCCCATTTAGAGAGGACGTGACAGACCCAGTGGCGGGAAGGGGTTTGCCCAGGTGCACATGGCGTATGATAGCAGGAGCCTGGACTGGGCCAGATCACTGTCAGCCCTGTGTAACACCCACTTGACCTTAGCAGCAGCCTGTCCCTTTGGGGCACAGGCATAGCCCGGCCCTTTGAGTGGTTGTGGGAGCTGCCAATCTCAGGATCTAGCCCACAGAGACTCTGGGGACTTGTGTACAACCCACCCCCTGACTAATGGGACTGGCCCAGGCAGAGTCAGGACCTCCCTGGATGTGGAAAGAAGGTCTCTCCTTCCCACGAATCACCGTTCAGACCTTGAGGTCGGAACCCCCTTTCTTAGGCCAGGACCCCCTTTCTTAGGCCCCTAAAGCAGTCCCATCTGCAAGAGGAGAGAAAGAGCCTCTATCCAGAGTGGAATGGTACGGAGAGAGTGGAGAGGTGGAGAGACTACCTGCCAGCACTTCCAATAAACTCCCTTTTTTTTTGTTTTAAGTTATTCTGAGTTGGGCTTTTGTTTTGGGCAGCCCCCCAAACCCTGAAGCTCTGTATCTTGGGCCCCCCCTGCACTCCCTGGAGGAAAGCCAGCCACATGGTGGACTCCGGAGGAAGAGTTCATTGTGAAGCAGCTCCTTGGAGCTCAGGGTATGTCACCAGTGCCCGGAGGGGTCAGGCACCGGAATCACACGGAGGAACAGGAGCAAACACAGACGTGCTCCGTGGCTTCACAGACATACCCAGCATGCCTGGGAGAGTGGACGACACACTGAGGGCTACACCGGGAAATCAACCCCGCATGCGGTCACCTTTTTAGAACCGCCCCAGCAGACAGACCCCGGGACAGACGCCAGCCCTTGGACGACTTCGTCTCCTGCATGCGGTCAGGGCCCTGCAGACAGAAGCCTTGCCACTCACACCTGCAGCTCTCATCTTGATGTGGCTGTGATCCACAGGTCCGGCCTGCCCTCGACCCCTGCAGACGGTGCTGGAGCCGTAGCCGGCCGCCAGCTGCGGTACCAAGAAGCCCGGGGAGCTGGTAGCAGACGCAATATTCCGAAGGCCCTGGAGGCCGTCAGAGACTGTGACTTGGCTAAATTCCCCAAATGTTCCAAGACAGTAAGACAGGAAACCGGTTTAACCCTTAGCATTTTCCTTGGCGGCTACTTACACCCAGTCACCTCACAGCCACAACTTGCTGGGAGCCATCAATTGATCTGACAAAGATTTGAAACGCCTTTTGGCAAGAACGGAGGGGACAGAGAGTAAACGATCCATTTTTTTTTTTTTTTTTAAGATTAAAGCAGACCTTCTCTAAAGCAGAGGTTTAGGGTTTTTGTTTTTGTCTTTTTGTTTTTTGTGGGGTTTTTTTTTGTCCCTAAAGAGAATCAGGGGCAAAGGCTTGAGGGGGACAGCTGCTGGGTACCTTCAGGGTGAGGAGGGCTAGCCCACAAAGCCTGGACGCTGCAGCCTCATCTGACGTCCACTGACGGGAGCCTGGAGGCTGTGGGAGCTCCCAGGAAGCTAAAGCCTCCACCACGCCCATCAGGGCACCCTTGGTTACTGGGCGTGGTGTCAGGCCTCCCATGAAGCCCGGTGGCCATGAAGGCAGATGTGGTGTGCAAATGCAGGAGGCTGAGAAAGCCACCTTCCTGATCCTCTCAGGGAGACCAAGGCTGGGAGGGCAAGTCCCTAGGCCTACATGACCCAACTGACATGCCATCGCTTTGCAAGGAGGGCCGTGTAACCCCTGCACACACATACTCAAGGTCATGTGCACACAAGCAGAGAAGAAGCCCCTGAGAAAAGGGCCAGAGGTAGGGCCCAGGTGGGGACTTGGAGCAGTTGCTGGGGGTCATCCAGTGCAGACCTGGAGGCTTGACTCCTTCTTCCACATCCCAGCTTGCCTTGTGGAATATTCCAGAGAGCCCTTGGTCAGGCAGGAAGCAGCAGCTCAGCCTGCACTGGGGGAGGGCCGCCCGCCTGCCCTGAGCCACCCAAAGGGGCACAGAGTCAAGGGGGTCATTTAGGTCCTTGCTTTTCTTGATTCGACTTCAAAACCGTGTGGCAACTTAGTTTTTATTACGTAGATGAACATGTATGTGTGTGATGAGTCAACTGATTAGCAAAAGTGTCCTTTGCCATAATTTCTAAACAAGGTCCCATACATAATGATTTTAAGTACCTGAAGAAATGTTAATAAAAGTTGGAGTCCTCCGGCACTTTAACGGACCTCATGAAGTCCACGGCTGAGTCAAGGTCTGTTCTGGACACAGTGGGTCCCTGGGTCACTCCAGGACATAATCCCAGAGTGATTCTCTTCACTCCCAAACTCACTTCTCTTCCCTTCCCCCTCCTTCCCTGCTCCCCCTCCCCCCCCCCTCTTTCTCGCTCACTGTTTGTCCCTCCCTGCTTCCTGTCACACACAGAGTCACATATCCACTCTCTTTTCCAGACCTAGCCAACAATGACAGGTCCTCCTTGCCGCCACCCCCATTGCAGGTGGCCATGCAGGCAGTCCATCTGATACCCTGCCCCCAGCATCTGTGCCCGCCCAGACATGACAGGCTATGGACCCCACCGGACCAGGGTTGCCCGAGGCCTTTAGGGCCGTGAGACAGACACGCACTCTGGCGCGGCGGCCAGGCTCAGAGGCAGGGCGTGGGGACCCGGGAGGCCTCGGGAGCTCAGGGTCCTTCGGGGAGAATTGGACCATTGAAAGTAGGTGACCAGCCATTCCTGTTTGTCTGGGATGGAGGGGACAAAGGACTTTTACTGGTGAAACTAAGAAAGTCCCAGGCAACCCAGGATGTCAGGTCACCCGAGCCAGGAATGGCACCCTGGGAGAGTCACAGGAGGCAGCGCTTCTGTGAGGCATCCTGATAAAGGAGCTGGGGCTCCGACACCCTGAGGACGGTGGGAGGGCCACCTGGTGGGGGTCTCTGGCTCCAGCATTGGACAGTCCTGCCATTCTCAGAAAGGAATCTTGGTTAAGAGCCCAGGCTGGGTTCATTGGATGTTGAATGAGGGTCCCAGAGCAGAGTGGCCAACCCAGCATTGGTGACAGGAGATGAGGATGGTGTGGACACAGAGATGAGCAGATGAGGTGGCAGAGTGTCCAGGCTGGCAAAGACTCAGGTGGCCTCAGGGCCTCGACCAGAGCCAACAGGACCATCCACTCTCATGCCAAGGTTGACAGCATAACAAGGTAGATGTGGCTTCCAGCCCACACTGCGACATGCTCCTACCACCTCCCTGCTCTCCACCCTAGGCCCACCCGTTCAGGCCATGTTTCCCAGGGGCCAGGGGGCTGCAAACTCTCCCCCCAGGTGCTGGTCGCCCATGGCTGCTCAGTCGGCCCTGCCCGTGGAAGAACCAGCGAAGAGATGGCAGAAGGGTCAATTCTTCCTGCTCTGAGTTGGCATCATGGGTCACTGGGATCTTGTCCCTGCGCTGCTCAAGGTGGCCCCTTGTCAGCACAGCCAGAATCAATGGCAGCTCGGCTCTAACAGCCATCTGCACAGGTTCAGGCGCCGAGAGCAGCCCCCGGCCCCTGGGGGCGCCCCTCCTGCCTTCCCTCCTCCAAGCCCATCAGCTCCATTTTCTCTTCCAGAACCCAGGTAGCTGGCTGCTGGTGTTACAGTCCCTCTGTTGGAACATCTGCGCCAGCTGGTGTTCCTGACAGGACCCTGACCGTCGAGCATGCTGTCTTTAGTGCAGCCACAGGCCACTGAGCGAGGCAACACCCAGGCCACAGGGAGCCAGAGCCGGGTCTGTGCCGTCACACGCACATGCTCCTCACCTCTTCCTCCTGCAAATACAGGGGCGAGCGCAATACACCATGGGCCTCCATCCTGCAGTTCCATGTGGCCACACGCACGGTGACAGAAGGCCAGCTCCTGGACACAGCCTAAACGCCCATGATTGTCATGAACCACTCTGCAGTGGAGAAGGGGCTCTGACCCGAAACACTGCTCCAAAGTGCAGGAGAGCACATCACGTGCCACCGTCTCTGAATAAAGGAGGTAAGACAATGAGATGTGAGCCTGTTTGTGTGGGACCCCCACTCCCACAGCCATACTCTTGCCTCTGAGAGGGGAAATGAAAGGAAGGGAGGCCTCGCTGTGTATATACCCTGTGGTGCTTTGGAACTCTACGGTGTCTGCTACTGTGAAAAACAGGTACAAAAATGGGCTATTTGTACCCTGGCTGGTGTGGTTCAGTGGATTGAGTGCTGGCCTGGGAACCAAAGGGTCGTCGGCTCGATTCCCAGTCGGGGCACACGCCTGGGTTGAAGGCCATGTCCCCAGCAGGGGCTGTGCAAGAGGTAACCACACATTGATGTTTCTCTCCCTCTCTTTCTCCTTCCCTTCCCCTCTCTCTAAATATAAATAAATAAAGTTTAAAAGAAAATGGGCTGCTTGTTCAAAGAATGAAATTTGAGTAAAATGATTTTAGAAATGACCCTAAAGACCCTGCAGAGAACCCCCTGGAGCACACACTTGGGACACACTCGGGCCTAAGAGACAAGGAGTGTCAGGACAATGCCGGGCCACACCTGTCAACCCGGGGAGCTGGGCCCCAAGCCTCCCAAGCCCCAGGGCCCACGGCCTTACTGTTCTTCAGGGCGCGGGTGAGGGAGGCTCTCCCCGTCCCCGAGGCCCCAGAAAGTTGTCTGGGGCACTGGCGAGCCTGCCTGCTCATTTGGCCGTAATGAGTAGGTGCTGCCAGGATCGGATGTGCCTAATGACAGGCCGGCAGGGCTGCCCTGAGGAGCCGACCGCCCAGACCCACTTCAAAGCCACACACTGGCAGCAGGGATGCTGGTGACGGGGCTCCTCCTGCATGCTTTCGCTGCCCTACCCCCAGCCAGACAGAGGAGCCCAATGGGAGCCCCTCGGTGTGGCAAGAAGGAAGCACTGATGTCCCAGCCCCCGCAGGGACTGGCCACACAGCAGCCCTGCCCACGCCATCCATCGTCAGTGTTAGCAGCGGGGAGGATGGAGCTCTGGGGCCTGAGCAGCCATGGGTTCCAGAAGAGATGAAAGACCACCTGCCGTGGGCTCTAGGGTGAGGTTCACAGCCAAAGACTGACCACTGTGCCTTAAAGAAATATGACAGTTTATATTTTTTATTTCAAAAATATGTGCATCTTGACAGTGGCTTATCTGCTAGAACCTGGTTTGGATGTCCCTTTGTTGAAAGCTTTGGCTGAACCTTGCTGAGGACAGGGCACGGGGCCCCTGCAGAGACCTCTCTCTGCACTTCCGCCTGCTGGCTCTCTGCTCAGACACCTCGTCTTTCCTTCCGATCAGCTCCCGGCCTGCCGCCCTTGTGGCCAGCACAGCGGGGCAGGGGGACCTTCTCTCTAGGTCCTTTCTGACACCTGGTCGCATGGCCTCTTTCACTAGGGACAGACGGATCCTACAGCTGACTCTTGGTGTCAGCCGCCCAGCCTCCTGCACTGACCTTCCCCTAGTGCCCCGGCACACACTGCAAAGGGCCAGCCTGGGCTGATGTCTCTTCTCAAAATTTACCAACCTCACTAGAGTCTGGACGTCTTCCAGCTCTATCTCAACAACACTGGTCTCTGAGAAAACAAACTCTTAGAAAACTCTTAGACTCTGCACTCTGAACACGGAAAACAAACATAGCAAATTTACAGTACTAAAATTCATTTTCTAGAAGTTTCATCAGCTGCATATGTCTTTCCTGGACCAAATAATAAAGTAGCAGGCGCTGGGCTTCCTCACACAAATAGGAGTCTATCCCCACATAAATGAGTTGTAACACTATTTCCTATTAATTAAACAAACACACAGTTTACTAATTTAAAAAGCAACTCACTTAGAAAGAAATTAGTGAGGTGACATGAGCCAAATGGTAGACAAGGAGATCTCAATTTTATCCTGTTCCCCCACACACACACAAAAAGACAACAAAAACAATAAATAAACAACTACCCACTGAAGAAATGAACTCTGGGAGAGCACCAGAGTCAAATAAAGAAGCTACAGAAACCCGGATCAGCACAAATACCAAGGATGGTGGCAGAGAAAAGCATAACGAGCATTTTACTTTCATCCTACCACCCCCCGCGCACTTCAGCACCAAGAGGGATTTCCTTGACACGACTTCCACCCACGAGGGAAAAGAAGAGCAGGAGACCAGCAGCCCTCATCATCGCCACAGACACCTGCAGTCCTCATTACGAAGGATCCCTGCGGTCTTCGTCAAGGCTGAACCCAGCGGACAGCGCTGCCTGAAGTTTACGCTGCTGCAACTCACCTGCCACCCAGAGAGGGAAGGAGCTGCTGTCGCACCATCCCAGACAAAGGACGACCCCTGAACCTTGCCACCAGCCTGGAGCTGTAGCCCCTACGCACCTCTCACAACTGTGTACATACTCCGGACCCTTGTTTTGCAGCAGCTCTGCCTGTGCCTCAGATTCAGGGACCGCTATCTCCACGTGAGCACCCACATGCCGGACCCAGCTCAAAGAGAGTCCCCTTTGGGCACAACTTACCCTGTGGGTAAAAGAAGAACGGGAGAATCCCAGCAGCCTTCCCCACTGAAGACCCCAACAGCCTTTGCCGCCATCATGGACACCTGCAGCCTCAGCAGATATTGACGCCACCTGACGTCAGTTCCATGGGTACTATTTTGCTGTTCACTCCCCCTCCCGCCCCGCCCCAGTGCTGGGTCTGCCTTGCCTCACTCAGCTGCTGCCCTCACACTCACCTGTTGGTGAAGGTCTTTTCCCCACTGAAGTCAGCCAGTAATGTCTGGCAGAGGTGACTTTGCTCTGAAATGCACAGACATGGGCGCAAAGCTACAAGAAACATGAAAAACCAAGGAAACAGGATAGTGCTGAAGAGAAACAATAATTCTTTAGTAGTGACCCCAAAGAAATGGAGATCTATGAATTGCCTGGCAAAGAATTTAAAATATTGTTTTAAGGAACTGAATGAGCTTCAAAGAACACAGACAATGCACTGAAATCAGGAAAACAATACATAAACAAAATGAGAAGTTCAACAAATAGACAGAAGCCATACAAAAAAGAATCAAACGAATGCTGGAGCTGAAGAATACAATGACTAAAATGAAAAGTGAAATAAAGAGCTTCAACAACAAACTCCATCAGGCAAAAACAAAAATCTGCAAACTTGAAGATAGGTCATCTGAAATTATCCAATCAGAAAAGAAAAAAAAAAATAAAAGAGTGAAGAAAGCCTAAGGGATTTTTGTGACACAATAAGGTAACTAATATACACATTATGGGGATTCCAGAAGAAGAGAGAGAGAAAAGGGCAAAAAGTTTATTTAAAGAAATAATTGCCAAACACTTCTCAAATCTTGGGAGAAAAATGGAAATCCAAATTTATAAAGCTCGAAAGTCTTCAAACAGGTCAACCCAAAGAAAACCGCATGAAAAGACATTATAATTAAATTGTCAAAAGTCAAGAATAAAGAGAGGATTTTGAAAGCAGCAAGAGAAGTACAACTCATTACATATCAGAAAATCCTGATATAACTAGCAGCAGATTTCTAAGCAGAAACCCTGTAGGCCAAGAGAAAGTGGAATAATATAATCAAAGTACTGAGGGGGGAAAAAAGCTGCTTACAAAAATCACAATACCCAGATAAAAAATATTCTTTAAACATGAAAGAGAGAGAAAATCTTTCCCAGACAAACAAAAACTGAGGGTGTTCATCACCACTAGACCTGCCTTACGAGACATGCTTAAGGTCATTCTTCAAATTGAAATGAAAATACAAGTCACTACAAAAATTATTATACAACAAAGGAAGACAGTGAGAGAGGGAGAGAGGGACAAAAAGAAAATTTATAAAATGTTAGTAGTGAGTTATAACTTGTTAAAAAATATTGTAAATATAAATGGATTCAACTCACCAGCAAAAGAGTATATAGTTTTTGTATGAACAAGATCCAGCAATATACTGTCTACAAGAGACCTACTTTAGAATTAAAGACACACACAGGCTGAAAGTGAGGGGATGGAAAAAGATATTTAACCAATAGAAAGCAGGGGTGTCTATATTTATTTCAGACAAACTAGAGTCTAAGTCTAAAGCTGTCTTTAGAGACAAAGGTGGTCATTACATAATGATAAAAGAGTCTACTCAACAGGAAGATATAACAATTATAAATATGTATGCACCTAGCGTCAGCACACCTAAACAAGAGTGGGGCAAAAGTAGGCCTATAGTTGTTTGTATGGATGTAATAATTAATAAATAATACAAGAATAAACTCTGTGTTCCATGTAGTCACTACTGTAAACATATTTCTGCCCCACCCTGAGTACAAAAACAGATTGACATATCTGAAGGCAGAGAGACAGCAACACCATAATAGTATTGACATTGCCGGGGGACTTCAATGCCACGATTACAATAGTGGGTGGATTATCCAGGCAGGAAACCAACAAAGAAGCAGCTGACTTAAAAAATTACATGGACCTGATGGGCCAGACCAAAACACATAGAATTTCCCACCCAGCAGCAGAACACACGTTTTTTTCTCAAGTACACACAGAACATTCTCCCGGCTAGATCACATGCTAGGTAACAAAAAAGTCATAGCCAATTTAAGAAAATCACAATCATTTCATGACCACATGGATGAAACCAGAAATCAATAATGGCAAGAAAAAGGGAAAATTCACAAATATGTGGTAACTAAACAACGCACTTTTGTACAAGTGGGTCAAAAAGGAAATCAAAAGGAATTTTTAAAATATTGTAAAACAAACGAAAATTAAAACACATACCAAATGCATGAGATGCAGCAGAAGCAGAAGAGAAAAGCTTATAGAGATAAACACATACATTAAAAAGAAGAAGAAAGATCTCAGATAAGCAACCTAATTTGACTAGACCTCAATGGACTATAAGAAAAACAAAGTTTACCCAAATGTTAGCAGAAGAAAGGAAATAATAAAGATTAGATGCAAGATAAATTAAATAGGGAACAAAAATAGAGAAAAAATTATAAAACTAAAAGTTTTTTTGAAAAGGTAAACAAAATCGATAAACTTTGCTAGAATAAGAAAAAGAGAGAAAAGACTCAAATAAGTAAAATCTGAAACAAAGAAGGAAATGTTACAATAGGTGCCACAGAAATAAAAAAGGATCATATGCCAACAAACTGAATAACCTAAAACAAAAAGGATAAAGCCCTAGAAACACATGGCCTGCTAAAGCTTAATCGGGAAGAAATGGAAAGCCTGAATAGACTAATAACAGAGTCAATCAGTGATCAAAAATCCCCCAACGAAGACAAGTCCAGAACCTGATGATGCGCAGGTAGATTCTACATTCAAAGAGGAATTAGTAAGAATCTTCTTAAACTCTTCCAAAAAAACAGAAGAACACTCCAAACTCATTTTATGAGGTCAGCATCACCCTGATACCAAAACTAGTCAAAGACACTACAAGAAAGGAAAACTACAGACCTATATTCCTGATGAACATAGATGCAAAAACTGTTAATAAAATACTGGTAACCCAAATTCATCAGCATATTAAAAGGATCATACACATGACCGAGTAGGATTTATCTCAGGCATGTAAGGATGGTTCAACATACACAAATCAATCAGCATGATACTACACACGTTAACAAAATGAAAGAAAAAAATCACATGCTCATCTCAATAGATGAGAAAAGGCCTTTAACAAAATTCAATATCTATCCATTCATGATTAAAAGTCTCAACAAAATAGGTATTGAAAGACTGTACCTCAGTACAATAAAAGCCCGATATGAAGAGCCCGTAACTAACATCATAATTAATGGGGACAAATGAAAGCTTTCTCTCTAAGATCTACAAGGCAGCTGTTCTTGCCACTTCTTTTCAACATAGTATTGGAAGTCCTAGCCAGACCAATTAGGTAAGAAAAAGAAATAAAAAGCATCTATATTAAAAAGGCAGAAGTAAATCTGTCTCTATTTACAAATGAAAAAAATCATGTATGTAGAAAACCCTAAGGACTCAAAAACAACAACAAAAACTACTGAAATTAGTTGATGTTTAGAACCACTAATTAAAATTGCAGGATACAAAATGAACATACAAAAACCAAACACATTTGTATACACAATGAACTATCCAAGGAAAAGAAGGCAACAACAGCAATAAAACAAATGAAATATTTAGGAATAAACTTAATCAAAGAGGTGAAATACTTACACACTGAAAATACTGAAACATTGGTGAAGGAGACTTAAGAGGACACAGGTCAAGTGGGAAGACATCATTTGATCATGGATTGGAAGAATTAATGTTGTGAAAATGTCCATTCTTCTCCAAGTGATCTGCAAATTCAAAGCGATCCCTATCCAAATGCCAATGGTATTCTTTATAGAAATAGAAAAAAAACAATTCTAAACTTCATACGGGACCCCAAAAGACCCCATAGCATCAAACCAATCTTGAGCAAAGAGAACGTTGCACTAGAGGCATCACACTTCCTGATTTCAGCATTTAATAAAAATCTGCAGTAATCGAAACAGTCTGGTACTGGCAGAAAAATGGACATATAGGCCAATGGAACAGAAACGACAGCTCAGAAATAAACCCAGGCATGTGTGGCCGACTGATCTTCAACAGGGGTGTCAAGGACACGAAATGGGGAAAGACCAGTCTCTTCAATAAATGGTGTTCAGGAAACTGAATGTCCACATGCAGAAGAATGACACAGGGCTCTTACCTCACGGCATATGCAAAAATCAACTCAAAGGGATTAAAGACAAATGTAGGACCAGAAACTGTAAAACTAATAAAAGGAAACATAGGAAAAGAGCGTCTTAACAATGGTCTCAGTAATGATTTTTTTGAATGCTGCACTAAAAATATAGGCAATAAAAGCAAAAACAAACAAATAGATTACACCAAACTAAAAGGATTCCGCACAGCAAAGGAAACAAGCAACAGAGCTCAAAGAGAATGTAAGAAATAGAAGAAATACCTGCAAACAATTCATCTGGTAAAAGGGTCATATTTAAGGAACTCATAGGACTAAATAGCAAAATGTAAATAAATAAATAATCTGATTTTAAAAGAACCCAAATAAACATTTCTCCGAAGAAAACATGCAAATGACCGGCAGGTATATGAAAAGGTGTTCAACTTCATTAATCATCAAGGAAATGCAAATTGAAACCACAATGAGATATCACTTCCCACTTGTTAGAACAGCTATTATCAGAGAGACAAAAGAAAAGAGTTGGTGAGGATGCGAAGAAGAGAAAGAGAACCCTTCCACTGTTGGTACAAGTGTAAATTGTTACAGTCATTATGGAAAACAGCATGCAGGTTTTGCAAAAAATTAAAAATAGAACTACTTTATGATCAAGTAATTCCAAATCTGAATATATATCCAAAGAAAATAAAATCAAGATTTCAAAGAACTACCTGCACTCCTATATTCATTTGAACATTATTCACAAAGGTCAAGATATGGAAACAACCTAAATGCCCACTGAAGGATCAATGGATAGCGACATGGTGTATGTATATATTGGAATGTTAAAAAAGAAGGAAATCCTTCAATTTGTGACAATATGCGTGGAACTTGAAGACATCATGCTAAGTGAAATAAGCCAGATGCAGAAAGACAGGCATCGCACTTTCTCACTTTTATGTAGACTCTAGAATATCAGAGCTCATAGAAGCAGAAAGTAAAATGACTGTCACCAGGGTGAGGGAGGGAGATGAGGGGGAGGGGAAGATGGGCGGATGTTGGCCAGGGGTTACAAAGTTATACTTACGCAACATGAGTAAGTTTTAGAGAAGTAATGTTTAAAAATGTGATTCTAGTCAACAATGTGGCATATTTGAAGTTTGTTAACAGGGTAGATCTTAAGTGAAGGAAGAAAGAAAGAAAGGGAGCAAAATTATCAGAGGTGGTAGATATGTTAATTAGCTTAATTGTGACATTCATATATGTATATGTATGTGTATATATGAGGTCTGTCCAGGAAAAGTCTGGCCATTGTTAATATAATAAGAATGGTTTGCATGACATCAATATAACCTGGCAACCAAGTAGACTGGAATGGACTTGTGTGAACAATGACGACTTCACTGTACTAGTCAGCTGGGGCAGTCGACACTGTTGAGTGAGCATGTGTACTGTGTTCCATTGTATTCAAAATGGCTGAGCAAGTAGAGCAATGAACCTGCATCCAATTTTGCAGTAAGTTTGAACATTTCTCTGTGGAAGCTATTTGATGATTCAGAAGGTTTTCAAGGATAATGCAATGAGTGCAGTGCAAATAAAAGTGTGAAGCACAAATGCTTCAAAGATGGTCAAGAATCTGCTGAAAGTGATCCACGTTCTGGAAGGCCAGCAAGAAGCCAAACACCTGAGAATGTTGAACGTGTATGGGCTGCAATCAACAAAGATCGCTGACTGACAGTGTGAGAACTAGCAGCTGATCTGGGGATTCCACAAACTACTGTCTCCGAGATTTTAACCAGGATCCTGGCATGAAATGTGTCGTGGCCAAATTCGTTCCACAGCTTCTGCTACCAGAGCAGAAGGAACTTCGTGCTGCAGTGGTTAATGATTTAATTAAAAATGCTACCAATGAACCGGGTTGCCTCAAGAAGTTCATAACCAGAGATGAATTGTGGGTCTACAGTTATGACCCACGAACAAAGGCCCAGTCATCCCAGTGGAAGTTGCCTGGTTCTCCAGGCTCAAATATGGCACAGCAAAGTCACAGCAAGATCGAGATCATGTTAACTGTGTTTTTTGGTTGGGAAGGCGTTGTCCACATGAGTACGTCCCTCCAGGTCGAACAATTAATGAGTACTACCTCAATGTTCTTTGCTGGTCGAGAAATGTTGGCTGAGGGCCGCAGCTGTGGGCAACTGGTGATTGGCAGCTTCATCACGACAACATGCCCGCTCAGGCATCACGTCTCGTGCAGAGATGTTTTGGCGAAACATCAGATCAACCAGGTGACTCAGACCCCCTACTGCCCAGATCTGGTGCCCTGAGACTTCTGGCTTCTCCCAAAACTAAAATCACCTGTGAAAGGGAAGCGATTTCAGATCGTTGATGAGGTTCAGGAAAATACAACAGGGCAGCTGATGGCGACTGGGAGAACTGTGTGAGGTCCCAAGGTGCCTACTTTGAAGGGGACGGAGACATCCTTGTCCTGTGTACAGTGTTTCTTGTATCTTGTACCTTCCTCAATAAATGTCTCTATTTCCTCCCCACCCCACATTGTATGGCTGGATACTTTCTGGACAGACCTTGTATATCACATCATCAGCTTGTACACCTTGAATATATAATTTTAATTGTCAAATATTCTCTAATTTAAAAAAATAGCCTTGTATATCATATCATCAGCTTGTACACCTTGAATATATAATTTTAATTGTCAAATATTCTCTAATTTAAAAAAAATAGATTTCACAATGGCTTGGTTTTATTCCCAAAGCTGGATCCTCACTGAACCTCCCTACTGCTTTGGAGAAAGAGAATGCCCCGAAACAAAACAAAGATCAATGTGGCAGGACACGAGTCCACACACCATCACGTCTGAGGGACTTGGCGGGGGGCGGTCTGCACTGTCTCTAACCAACAGAGAACTGGCACCATGTGGCTCTCTAACACTCAGATACATTGTTTCCATCCGGTGGGTCAGAGACATGGGAGGGTCCCGAACCTCCAAGTAACCTCTGTCTGCGCTGAGCACTGACGTCTTCCACACCAAGCAGGGAGGCTTCTCGAAAACGCAGGCATCCTTCTGCGTGGCCTCTGGTGGCAGGCGTTCTGAGCTGTGCTTCACAGATGGAAAAGCAGTGAGGTTAATTAAGTCGCTTGTCGTCAGGAGTGGAGTCGGCTTTGGGCCTGGGAGGACCTACTCCTTCGTCCTTGGCTGAGGCCGGAAACAGCTGAAGGCTCCCACCCCCACAGGGCAGCTCCCAAGCCAGCCAGGGGAAGATGCCAGGTCAAATCTGCAGTGATTTGTCTCCGTTCTTGTAAATTATAATTACTTTGTTCCTCTGCATTTCCAGGAATAAGAAATTGTGCCTATCGACCACATGAAGTGCAAATTATTTATGTTGTTAAATGGCCCCAATTATTATTTGGGAAAATCTTATACACCAGTTAACAAAAGGACACAGTGGAGCAGTTTCTGAGCAAAACCACATTTTAAAATACTCAAAAGGATGAGTAACACCCGACCCTGGGGCTCACGTCCCTCTGCTAGACTTGCAGCCTCCCTGTTCTCCGGGAGTGATAGCAGCTTATAGTCAGCTTCCCCAACAAGGCCCCTTGGCACAGAGGGCAGAGCTTTCCCACCTCATACCTGCACCTCAGACTTCCAGCCTCTAGACTGTGGGAACATGGGCATCCATCGTGTAAGCCCCACGTCAGTGGTACTTTGTCACAGCCACCAGAGCACACTAATGCGGGGGAAAGGGGAGAGGTCAGACGGGGAAATGGCTAAGCTAAGACGGGGGCTAGAGACCACTTTAACCTGGTCCACGCTCAGAGCTCTGCGTGTGTACGAGCTGTACTGTGGAAGGACCCCTTTCTAGAGGTGTGACAGGCGTGAGCTCCCAGCAGGTCACAGCTGGTCGTGGGTGCCCCGCCTGGGGACAGGGGTCAGGTAGGGCATCATGAGCACCCACTGTCTCACTCAGGGGCTCTCCAATTGGCCACCAACCCTGGCTCGGGGGGTTACTCATCAATCACTGCCCCTGAGCAGAGCGATGTCAGTATCTGGACTTTAGGGCCCAGAGGGGCAGACTGGCTGTGGAGGGGGAGTGACTTGCCCCAGGCACAAAGGACTTCGTGAGACGCTGAGACCGGATCCGCTCAAGGCTGGAAGTTGCCCCATGCCTGTGGTCCCCAAGTACTGTCTGTACTCAGTTCTGAGCTCAGGGTGTCTCCTTCAGTGGTTGTCTTGTCTTGAAGATTGGCATTAGGAAAAGCTCTAGATGCCTTTCCTATGAAATAAAATAGACTTCAGTTCATGAATGTGCCAGTAAGAAGTACTGCTGTGAAGAAAGAGGGGTATGGTAGGATCTAAAACTTAGCTGCAGTGCTCCCAGATTCCCCCAAAGTGTGTGGCAAGCCCAGTTGTGCCCTGTTCTCCAAATGCATCCAATTGCTCACTGCTCGGCAGGGGTCCGTTCACCTCCCACTCCATTCCCATCAGGGACCATGTCCAGGGACCCTGCAAACAATCAACCATTGCAGGGGTTTGCGTGTCTGACTGTTTACAAGACCCTAGCATGCCCAGGGTATCCACAGAGACTTCCAAGTCAGACGCAGAGTGACCTCCCCCATCTTACAGGGATGGGGACTGAGCTCACGATGTGGAAATCACTCGCCCGATGTGGCCTCGAATCTTCCACTTTCCTGATGTACTTCTGGGTCCCCCACGGACTGTCACCGCAACTCTGGGTCATCCCGGCTCACCTGGGCCCTTTGTACAACACCAAGCAGAGTGGAAGGGAAGTTCGGGACACTCCAGGACCTGAGCACTTTATTACAGGAACTCTTTTCACCCTTGACTTTCAGTGTGTAGGACAGAAAGACAGACAAGCATCATTTCCCTTTAAATTAGAACAAAAGCAGAGACAGGATCACAGCCACCCGGATGGAACTAGGGGCCTGGAATGCCCAGATCACCTCTGTCCTGCAGAGATAAAGGGAGAGTTTGTCTGCATGAAGTGACCTCTTTAAAAAGCCTTCTTGCGTATGAACCAGCACAGCATGCACGTGGACGGCACACCCAAGCCAGCCCAGCTGCCCAGGTCGCTCATTGCAGCCCCCAACCTTGCAGAATGTTTTTGGTCGCGATGGTTTGGGCTGTGGCCCTGCCCCTCAGGGTGGGACTGTAGAGGGTCTGGCCTTCCTGGGTTCTCACGTCCATGTTCAGGAGAGCTGGCCCCAAGGCAGGAGAAGGTTCCAGAGTGGACGTCTGGAGCCCACAGCGCAACCCAGAGGGTCTGGTTCCCTGTAGCGTCTGTTTTAAAGGGTCTGGGATTGGTCTGTGCATTTAGGTGGCAGTATACATACGGGATGGGATAAAGTAGGTTTACAGTTGTAAGACAAAGAAATAATATAATAATTAATAAATAACAATATAAGAATAAACACCGTGTTTTGCATACTCACAACTAGAAACCTACTTTTGCCCACCCCTGTATAAATAAGTTTCCGCCAAGACTGGCGGGTGGGGGTGAGGGGAGCGGAGGTCAGAAGGGATTACAGCACCAGCCTGCAGCCTCTGTTGATTCACTCCGAAGTGCATGAAAGGTCATAAACCCAGCCCTGCCAGACAGCTCCCTGCTCCCCGCAGGCAGAGGGCGGCCTGCAGAGCCCGAACCCAACCCCCGCCCCCCACACCGTCCTGCTCCCACTCTGACACCGGGAGAACAGAGGGGCCTTGATTTGCCGCTCCCCAACCACCCCAGTCTGCCCACAACCCCTCTTTGTCTTCCTGGACAGGGAGACTGTCCCTGCCACCTAGGACCCCCGGGTGGGTGAGCAGATGTCACCCATCCCAGCTGCTTAATTTAGGTGCAAAGTGGGATTCTGAATCTCGCCTCAGAGGGCCGGCTTGTTTTCCAAGAGAAAAAGGTCCAGGGGATTTCAGTCCTGCGTACTTTCTCATGACCCGTCCTCTTCCCTCTCGAGTCACATTTCACGATGAGTCTGCCGTCTGCCGTCACACAGAGCGTCATCCTCCTCGCTTCCCAGGTCAGCTGCTCCGCGGGCCTCCACCAGCATCACATGCCGCCTGCCTGGCCTGCCTCTGGGGTGCGGGGGTGCAATGACCCCACCTCCCTCCTTCCCGGGCAGGAACCACCCACACGGGAGCAGGGCCCAGGCTGCTACTTCCTTATGGGTCCATAACCCAGGGGGTGAACCAGCCCCTCGGCTGCAGGGGCGCTTGGCTTTGGGCCAGGCCCACACTGTCTGTGAGAGCTCCCGGAGCAGAAGGTTTGTTCATGCACTGGACGTGGCCTAAACTCCATCTGCCTGTGCTCAGGGAAGGGGCTCTCGGTGATTCTGGCAACTTAAGGATGTCCTTTCCTGGGGGAAAAGAATCCTAGGAAAGTGCATCATCTCTTCCTAATTTCCTCAATTAGAAAGACGGCTTTTGCAGGTCAGCCCTTTCTTGAGGAGAGGCCACAGGCCCTTGGCCTTGTGTCCGTGGTGGAGTAGGACCGGGCAGCCCCTTGAGGATAAAGAGGGACCTCGCTGAGCCATGGGCTGGATGCAGGCGGCCGCTGGACCTGCTGGGGCCAGCGGTCCCCGCGGTCATCCCGAGCACCACGGAAAGGGTGGGTCTTCCCTTTGGGTTCATCTTTACCACTATTTTCTAAAATCACTTTCTGGGCCTCAGGCCTCTTGGTCCACAGTTCTGCGTGATTTCTCTCAGTTCTCGAGCCTCATTTCTGACTTCCGCTCCTTCAAGTCGCCAGCGCAGCGGGGGTCTCCCTGAACAGCAATTCTGCTGCTGGAAGCTACAGAACCAGGAGTGAGTTCAGCTGTGGAACGATGGACCCGAAGGCCGACAGCCTGTCCAGGCCCTTCCCTGCCACCAGCTGGAAAGAGGAAGCCTGGAAGGCAAGCAGCCACCCCCGGGGACAAGCATGCAGCTGGACCGAGTGCCTGGGGGTGCTCAAAGCCTGGGGGCTATCTGGGTCAAGGACCAGCCCACCCGCATCCTGAGGGCTGTGCACACTCCGTGGGGCTGTGACTGGGAGATTCCCGCACTGGGTTTCATCTCTCAGCTCACCTCCTGGTGCCAGGGAGGGACAGAGGGTCCGGCACCCCTTTATCAGGGGGTCCCCGTGCCTGAGCAGTGAGACCCCCCGCTGAGAACATGTTCCCCCCGAAGACCTGCTTTACCCTCCTCATCTCCCCTCCTCTCATTTCTATTGTCGCCAGTCCGGTTGCCAGCAGAGAGGGTCCGCACAATGTGATGGTGCGGGACTGGGCTCTAGCTCCCTCTCTGTGGGAGGGCTGGGTATCCTTGCCCGTGTCCAGCAGGTTTGGCCATGGGGTAGCTCTGGCTGATGAGATGGGCATGGTGACAGAGCCCCCACCTGAGTGGAAGCCTCAGGGTCATCGCCAGGCTCCAGCAGGCTCTGTCCCCTCAGCTACAAGGAGGGGCTGCGCCTTTATCTAGGTCCTGGAAAGAAGAAGTGTCATAGCCAACCCACCAAGACACGCGACGTGGGTAAGAAATGCACCTTCCATCAAACCAGAGTGAAGTCTGAGTGTTACCTTATCCTTCGCTGGCTTCCCAACCCCCATGGGAGGGGGTGGGCCAGGGGTGCCCCATTTCAGCCCTCCGCTTCCATCCCCTTGCTGGGGCAGTGCCCCAGTTTCCCTTTGGGAGGAGTGCCCCAAACTCCACGTCAATGAGCACCAGGTGTGTTTCTCCAACCCTGCTGTCACCAGGCTCCAGGCCATATCATCTGGCCCTGGCCTAGCAGAGCCACAGAGCCCGCTGTGGGGTCTTCTAGAAGTGCTAGGAGAAAGATGCAACTTTTGCCCCTGTGCCAGCATGGACAGTCCAGCCCCCCCACCCCCCAACCCCCTTGAAGCCCCCCGAGAAGGAGAAACCTGGGAGGAAAGAGTTGGGCCCTTGGGGCAGCTGCCTGGAGGGGCCCTGTGCTCTTTTCTCTGTAAAGGGCCGGGTGTTTTACTCGTCACTTAGTTCAGGGTTTGGCAGCCTCGTGTGATCCCTGTCACGTATCCTTCTTTGTTTTGCATTTTTATAGCCTTTGGGATTGTGCAAACCCTGTTGGGCTGGACACAGGTTGGACTCTCCTCACCATGGGGCCTCTGCCTCTGTGGGTTAGAAAGGCGAGGTCAGGTCAGGCAGGTAGGGCTGCTGATGACACCTGAGGACAGTGACGCCGAGACTGTAGCCCAGAGGGACCTTGCAACAGATGGACGCACATCAGGGCCCTGAGCTGTGACCAGTCAGCAGTCAAGGCCCTGCTCCCAGCTGCTGGGCAGAAGAACCAGCCGGAAGAAGCAGGTGCCCAGGTCACACAGGCCCACCCCACCCCTTGGCACGACCAGCAAATTGCTCAAGGGCACTGGGCTTCAGAGCCCAGCAGTCTGAGGAAATCCTGAAAGGTCACCTGGGGGCTGTGGGACACCTGGCAGCGCCCTCTCTTCACAGTGAATAATTCACGAGACTGGAGAACTTTCCAGGCCTGGCGCCAGCTCCTCCACCAGCCCAGCGATCAGATCTGTAGGCCAAGTAACAGCCAGGATGGAGGAGTAAGGGGAGAGGAGACAGGGCAGAGGGTGACCAGAGGAGGACCCCGAGGGTCAAGGTGGCCCCTGGTCTGACCTGTCCTGGAGGTGGACTAACTGCTGTGCTAGTGGGTCTCCATGGCAACTGGCCAAGAGGTGACCGATCAAAAGTGGGGATGCCAAGGCTGCTCTGGATCCCCGTGGGTAAGAAGGCCCTTGGCCCACGGTGCACAGCTAGTCAGCACACAGCCGAGGCCAGACCCAACTCAGCGGACTCCAGAACTGGGTGCTGCCTTTGTTCAAGGAAGACATGTTGCATTTTCCCGTGAGTCAAAGGCTTCCCTGGGGATGTGGGGGGCCACCGACAGATGGCCTCAGTCTCAGCCAGGCACAGCCCAAGGTGACCCTTCATGGACCCCACCCACTACCCCAGATGCCTTCCACTGACCCCTGTTGTTTGTCTTTGGTTTTGCCTGTTTTCAACAGCTTTTATTTATTGTCAGATCAACTGCTTTGTTTTAAAGCAAACGTCCAAACTATGGAGACAGTGAAGAGGTCAGGCAGGGGTTACCAGGCATTGTGGGGAGGGGACAGGGTGACCAGGGGAAGCACAGAGGATGTTCAGGGCAGTGAAACTACTCTGTATGACATTACAGTGATGGACGAATGTCGCACACATTTGTCCAAATCCATAAAACATACACCACCAAGACTGAGCCTAATGCAGACTTCAGACCCTGGGTAATGGTGATGATGTCACTATCGTTTCATCGATCATAACAGAGGTCCCCTCTGGTGGGGGTGTGAGGTCAGGAGCTAAATGGGAAACCTCTGTATTTTCTACTCAGCTTTGCTGGAAACCTAAAAGTGCTCTAAAAAATAAAACCTATTTTTTTAAAAAGCATATACCCAAAAATCCTTCAAAATATATTTTCCCCTAAAAATTCAAATTTATGTCTATTAATAAAATATCATATATTTATTTTACTCTTTAAAGCTTTGCAAACATTCCTCTGGTGACTGCATGGTTTGTTCTCAAAAACACTGTGCCTTTTTAAAAGTCATCATTTTGTTCTTTCTTCTTTTTTATTTTTTAAAATTAATGTATTTTTCCAATTACAGCTGACATACAATATAATATTAGTGTCAGGAGTACAACAGAGTCATGAGACATTTATGCAACTTAGGAAGTGCCTGCCCGACGTCACACGCAATCACTACGCTGTTACTGACTGTGCTCCCTGTGCTGTACTTTACCTCTCTGTGGCTGTTCTCGTATCTGGTGATGTGTATTTCCTCATCCCTTCACCTTTTTACCCATCCCCCCAGCCGAGCTCCGAAGCGCTGGTGACACTCAGTGTTCTGGGCAGGCAGAGGGCAACTCAGATCCAGCCCTCAGGGACACATGCGGGCTGCTGGGGCAGGTGCCCCCGATCCCGGGACGTCGTTGGGGTGGCCTTCAGTGATAGCAGCCCAGGGCTCATGTGCACGAAACTGAGACTTCACTCCTGCACACAGTGTCGGGAGCCCCCAGGCTCAGGGAGGGGGAGCTTCTCACACCCACCCCCCAGTTGCTCAGGGCTGGTTCTTTCCAGAAGGGCACTCACAGGAACCCCGACAGTCCTTATGACCCACTTGAAGTTTCCAAAGAATAGCTCAAAGGAATATGCTCTTTCTTGCAGGAAATGAATTCATAATTAGTTTTTCCCTCCCTTGCCAAATTGGGGTCCTGAGGGCCTGGTACGATGCAGGAAAATATGGCTCAATTTATAGCTGCACCTGTGAGCCCAGGGTGTGTGCGTGGGTGGCTGGGGCAGGGGGAGAGAGCCTCTTCATCAAGGGTCGGGGGTCTGTCCTGTTGCAAATCCACCAATAGGACTGCTGGAGGCAAAGCCGAAAGAGTCATCTGTTTTGCTTCAGCAAGAGAAACGTCATCCTGGAAGCTTTAAACTTATTCCCACAATGTGCTTTAATTATCAGAGAAGGTTAGCAATACATTTGCATTTTA
This sequence comes from Mormoops blainvillei, assembly GCA_004026545.1. NCBI lineage: Eukaryota > Metazoa > Chordata > Mammalia > Chiroptera > Mormoopidae > Mormoops > Mormoops blainvillei. Next base: position 150,507 of record PVJD01002357.1, on the reverse strand, counting down.
ATTAAGATTAATGAATCATGCATGATTCAGGGGACCATTCTTACTGTTGGCAGGGGAGTGAGAGAAAGCTACTGTACTGACGAGGGTCTGTCACAGTGACAACGCGTCAGGTCTGACACGCGAGAGGACCCCTCACTTCGGCTCCTCCCTTGGGCTCGGGGCAGCATTCTGGCCTCACGGACGCCCACAGTGGCGGTTCCTTGGCCATGTGATCTGACGGTGCAGTCACACAAAAGCTTATCCTGTGGGAGATCAGTAAATGTGACATTAAACAAACAAAGAAATTCTGTGGTTAAGTGCAAGGCAAACAGAGCTGTGCGTGTTTCTAACTGCAGGACCTCTCCGAGTCTTCGCAATGTTCATGTGTGCAATACGTACCCAGATTCTTTCCAGACCCCGGGTTTTCCTTCCAGAAAGCACGCTGGGCGTTAGCACAGTGTTCCCCAGGCCGGGGAGCCGGCGATCCAGGCAGACACTCCTCTGCGGAGTGATTTTGCTGCGGGAGCTGCTCTGGTCTCCCCTGGGGGGCTGCCTGGTGGAACCACGGACACGTGTGCACAGAGACGGGGGCCCCTCCAGAACATGGTCACAACAGTAGGGGCACCGTCTTGAACCTTCACCTGTCACCAGGGTCCCCGGGGTGGTGTGTATACTGTGGAGCAGTCCCGTGCCTGGCATGTCCACTGTTGTATCCCCAGCACTCGAGAGGTGCCCTCCAGGTGGTTGCAGAGCACACGAGGCGTGCCCAACGAGCCCATCTCTGTGCCTCAGTTTCCTTCCCTGTGAAATGAGGTTGGCTGCAGTGGGTCTGAATGAGTCAGCCCATAGGACATGCTCACAGCAGTGCTGGCACTGTGTGACCTCAGTGACCAGCAGGTTGGTGGTAATGGTAACGTGCATGCTCCACCCTTAGAAATGTCACACATCTCTCTCCCACAGGCAGATAAGATGCTGAGCATGCACTTCTGGGGGACAATTTTCTGTCGGTATTTTGAGGTTCACTCCATCTTCTTTCAGCTGCCAGCACTACTGTGGGAGGAGGGGGGGTACGTTGCTCAGGGCAGGAGGGTCAGCTCTGCTCAGACACCGGGCTTTCGTGGTTGGACCTGTTCTGAAATCTCAGGACGACTTGCCGTATGACCCACTGTAGTCGGCAGTTCTTCACCCATCACAGAGTGACCTCCTTTCTCTGCTGGGTGGGTGATGGGTAGCAGCCTGGGGGCAGAGGGAGGAGGGGGTCTGGGCCATCTGGTTGGAGAGCCTGCCCCGGGACGTCCGCCCCACTCCACTCACGGCGTACAATCTAGGCTGGCATTCGGGGCACTTCATGGTGCATAGCTCAAGGTTCAGAAGCAGCGTTCTCTCTCTAACAGCAAACGGAATTGACCCTCAGAGCCCCTGGCGGTGTCCTCATGGCCAATGGGTTTCCTATCGGATGTGGCTTCCTGGGAGGTGGTGTTGGGAAACATCTGAGGCTGTGTCTGGGTTCAGCAGGAGGAAGGGCAGCAGTGACTAAGGCCACCAGGGCCAGGAAGAGGGGGGCTCGGCACTTGCCCCTGAGGTCCCAGGGGTCAGAAGCAGTAGGGAGGGCTGGCTCTCTGCTCTGACATTACCCAGGACCCCCTCCCACCACATTTCCCCATCCCAGGGCTTCCAGGGGGGCCTGAGGAAGGCGCCATCCACCTATGATGCTCCATCACCGCGTCCAGCCACATGGTCATCCTCAAGCACCGGTCTGTCTTAAGCCCTTTCACCTGAGCTCTACACCTGGAATGCTGGCCAGTACCTTTGCAGGTCTGGCCCCTTGGGCACATCACTGTCACCCAGATGGTACCTGGTCAGAGACCATTTCTGACTGCAGAGTACGGGGACTGTTTCCCTCACTGGCCTCCCACATGGCCCCAGAGCCACGGCTGGCCCATCACAGGAAGCTCTGAGGACGCATGTGGCCCGTCCAGGAAGCAGATCTAGACACTGGCCTCACACCTGCTGGGGCAGCCCTGACCAAGTAGTGAGCAGAACAGGTGGGTAGGCCTTGCAGGAACTGGACAGGTGGTCCATGGGGCAGAGCATGAGACCTAGAAACGTAGCTTTGGCCGACATGCAACCTGACAGCTTTATGCTTGTCACGTCAGATGAAAGCCTAGTCTGGGTGGGGGGTGGTGGTGATAGTGTGTGTGTGTGAGAAAATATGGGTGTCATGTGGGTGAGTATATGTGTGCAGGGACGAATGCGCTGAGTAAGGGAATGTGTATGTATGTGAGTGTGTGCTATTTGTGAGTGTGTATGTGAGTATATGATGTGTGTGGCAAGTGTGTGATGTGTGTCTACGCATAGTGTAGGTGAGATGTGTGCGACATGCACTCCCGTCCCCCTGTGCACAGGCCTGTCCTGGCCGGGCGCCCTCCTGTCCACCCTGCCAGGGGCTTTCTGACTTCCAGGCTTTTGGCCCTGAGTGGCCACTGCTGCGACATGGCCGGCCAAGACTGGGTTCTTCTCCTCTGCACGGGGAATTCCTCCCCAGGAAACTGGGCGGCACTGGAGCTTGGCACGGTCCCCCTGGCCAGCTGCACTAGCTGGGTGACCACAGACAGGCCACTTACCCGCTGAGTTCCAATCGTACGACAGGGTCAGGGTTGTTAGGGTGGCTGACAAAAGAAGCCCCTGACATGCCACCCCTTGGGGGAGCAGCTGGCTGTCTCTTGCCCATTTATAAAATGGAATAACAAGCCCCCAGGGTCAGGGCTGGGAGACCTCGCAGAGACAATGAGGACAAGATGTCCCCTGTGCTCTGTGTGTCTGGGATCACGCTGTTTGCTGACCCGCTTCCGAATACACCGCTCACGTTGACACCCCAAAGTGTGACTCAGAAAGACACGGGCACCAGAGGATGGGCAGAGGCGTGCTCCTGTGTGGCTGACAGCCAGGGAGGAAGCTTCAAAGCCAGAGGGGGTGTCCTGCTCCTAGGGGCGTCGGGGCCCAGAGCCAGGCTGCCAGGGGCGGGCCACGGGAGCAGTGAGAATCAGGGCTGAGGGGCTGCTGTGGCCACCGCTGCCAGGGACGGGGTCCCCAGACCCTGTGGGAGGGCCCAAAGCAGACCTCAGGCTTTGCCTGACTCAGAAGCCCCAGCTGTCCCCACACGGCCCGACCATGGCTAAGAGCAAAAGGCCGGCCCAGGAAGAGCAGACCTGCAGTTGTCACTCTCTCAGGGCTGTTCCCTTGCTGTGCCAGGGTCTGCCACAGTCCAGGGTCCTGGTCTGGCTACGCCAGACCCCTTAGGTGCACTGGTTGTTACTGGGCTCTCACCGGGGCCCTCCGGGTGCTGGCGCAGGGCGGAGGTGGGGAGCAAAGCCCTCGCCACCTTCCCTGGGGCAGGATTTTCAGGCTGCTGTTCCAAGGGCTGTCGTTGGTCCCGGTCTTCCTCGCAGGGCCCAGCTCAGCTCCATGGGTCACGTCACTCAAGGACGGGAACCAGACGTGGGTCCCAGGGCAGAGCCAAAAAACTCGCTAATCAAGCACGATCATGTTTTAGGGCAATAGTTCTAAAAATCAAGAGTGCATAGTTCACAACGAACAAGGTACCAAGCTTTTGAACAAAGGCAGGCGCCAGCCCCAGGAGGCCAGGTATCCGGCCGGGGCTGCCGCTCCCAGAGGCACCAGCTGCCTCCCAGGCTCGCTGGCCACAGCCCAGGTGTGGGGAGCAGATACCCGGGAGGGGGATCCCTGCCCGGAAGCGCTGGCGTCAGGGCTTCCTACAGAGGGAACACCGTTCCACGTGAAGAGAGGAAGTCCCTTTTCCTGGAATTTCCCAGAATCCGCTGTCAGGTCACAGGAAGGGAGCCTCAGACCCTCTCTCCCTGGGCCAGCGTGTCCCCTGGGCCCCAGGAGAGGCTAAGTGGGCAGCATTTTCTTGCACATTGTCCCTTTGCATAATTATTTTGGAAGTCGACCAATAGCAATAAGATAGCAAAAAACCACCGCAGTGCGTTTGCCTGCATTTTCTTTATTGAAAGTCCCTACCAGTCACCAATGCCACTGAGGATAAATCTGAGGGGAAGAGGAAAGGCGCTTCCAGAGTCCCCCGCTGGGAGAGGCCTGGGAAAGTCCCTCCTGATGGCGGCAGTTGGCTGGGCTTTGCCTGGGGGAGGGCAGTGCCAGCTATGGGCCTGACAGGAAATAGATGTACATTCAAACTGGGTCACTTGAGGAAGCAAGAGAAATGGGGGGTACCCTGCCTTACCAAGGAGGGGGCTGTGTCTGCCCCCAGGCCTGGGGAGGGACAGCTACTGACCTTGCAGCCACAGTGGCAGGCAAGCCCCTGAGGGCAGGGTCAAAGCTGGTTGTGCTAGTCAGACTTCCCAGAGGGACAGACCAATAGGACACATACTCATACCTATACGCGTACACATATCCATATACACACATACTGAGAGGCCCTCCCTGCAGGGCTTCATGCAGGAGAACTGACCAGGGTAGACACCCAGCCCCACGCCTGACCCAGCCTGTGCATGGGGCCAGAGGAGGCAGGGTCCTCAGAGTCGGTGGGTCACTGCAGGGCCCGCCCAGAGGGTGGAGGGGCTAAGGGGAAGGACTCACTTGCCTGCAGTTGTCACTTGCCTGTAGTCCCCATCCCATGCCCTGAGAGACACCAGCCAGCTCCCAAGAGCGGGGGAAGCATTAAGCGGATATGGGAGGGCTGCTTTAGGCCCGAAGTGGCCAGGTGGGAGTGGGGTCTGCACAGGGCTCGTGGGGGAGGGGGGGTGGACGGAACACGACTGAAAGCCACACCTGGGTGAAACAAAGCAGTTTTGCGTTCACAGCAACTTGAGGCTCCACAGTCCATCTTGCACAAGGAGAGAACACATACATGGTGATCTTTCTGCTTCTTCTGCAATAACTTACATCACTCGCAGAACTTTAAGAGAAACAATTGCTGCATCATGAATGCATTTGCGCGCATTTTAGGAAGTCAGTTTTTCATCTGGTAAATAAAATGGGAGAATGGAAGAAAAGGGAATTAGAGAGGAAATACCGAGAGACGGAGAGAACCAGAAAACCTGGGTGAATGTCGCACAATGAGGCTTCCTGGCTTCCTGCGGCCAACAGCAGACAGCACCCGGGATACTTTCTCCATCCCTCGTAGGGTGCTCCTCATTGGGGGGGGAGGCAATCAGTAGTGTCTGCGAAGCACGGAGCCTCTCAGCAAGGGAGACCCTTGGAAGCAGCCAGCCCCAGGAGATGGGAAGGCCAAGGAACTCCACCACTCACTGGGGGCCTGATCCATTGGACATCATTACCCACCCCTGGGAGCAAGGTGGTCCTGTCAACAACCGTGCCTTCAGTGAAAGACATTTTAAGTTATATTCTTACAAAATACCTCACTCCCTTCTTCTAGAATCTGGGACTTGGCAATTTGGGACATCAATTCAGATGAACTTAAATTGAAAAGTGGTTTCATTGGTTTACATGACAGCATCACCCAGGGCAGCTTCAGGCATGGCTGGATCCAGGGCCTCAAAGCTCTGCCTCTCTGCCAAGGCTGGCATTAGGCGTCTCGCCGAGAATGACATGGCAACCAGTGTCCAGTGCCCATTTCACACTTGCTCTCCATCCCACTGTCCGCAGGGTGAACCTTGCAGGCTACAGGTTTGATTGGGGGTTGGGCAATGTGATAAATGTGGTAAGGGCTTCGAGGGCAAGGAAAGCCTGCCTGCCCTTTCCCCCCAACTCACCTCCTCCCCGCCCCGTCAATTCTGCAGCAGAGTTGAGTCCTTTAGCTTGAGGCCACCAGAGGAGGAAGAACCAAGACCTGGGAGGCTGAGGGGTTTCCTAAAGATGACCTTTGTCACCTTAAAGTTTCTCCAAAGCCCACGTGCTCCACTTTCTCTGACAAAAGAGTCCCTAAGGGCAGGGGTGGCAGTCCATAAAAATTGTATCCACCTGTGTGCCAGGCATTGTGCCAGGGGATGGGGGTACAGAGGCACTTACACTGTACATCCACTCTGCAAGGAGCTCACCTATTTGGCTGGGGAGGTATAGACACCACTTAGCTTCCCTTCCCGCTTTGCCAGGCAGCAAATCTCTCTTTCCTAGGGGGCTGACCCTATCCGGTTATGAGGGCAGACGCCTAACCCCTCCACCAGGTAGTGGTTCGTTCTGAGATGCTCACATGGCCCAAGCCACCTCTTAAGGAACCCCTCTGCAGAGCAACTGGAAAATCACCCTCTTCCCACTGGGGCTGCCGACTTGGTAGGACGCAAATGTAGGATTGCCAAAGGCCACTCCCACCCCATGGGGAATGAGCTGATAACTAGAATGAAGCCAAAGACGAGCAGAACCAAGACACCGAGAGGCGGAGCCTTGAGGCTGCCATGTGGGCTCATGGATCTAGTCATGCCTGAAGCTGCTTCCGGGAGATGCAGTGAATGCGGGCCAATAAATTTCCTTTTTACTGAGGTTCATTTAAATTGGGATTTTGCACAAAGAGAGTTTTAACTAATGCAGGGAGACCAACACTGGGGCAGGAATGCCAGATTAATGTACTAGGTCCCCAAGTAGGGGTGTGCAGGGGTGCTGTGGACACATGGGAAGGCAGGAGCGGGTCTTGAAGGACGAGTGCTGGGGGTACCCACAAATCGAGATGACCTCGAAGGGCTGAGTTCAGGCAGGGGCTGGTGGGGTGCAGGCCAGGTGCCAGAAAACAGTGAGGTGGGCGTAGCGTGGACAGCAGGGTGAGTAAACACTTCAGGAACACACACTCACAGCAACCAGACGCAATTTGCGAGCAGATTCTCTGACTGCAGCTTCTCCCAGCCACGTGGTGGAATTTGCTGATCACGGCACCCCTTCCCGAAACCCCTGTATCCCTCCAACTGGCCGGTCCTCTCCCCATCCAATTATCCATGAGATGAGTCTCTCTTCCCCTTTCCTTCCACCTGACTCTACCCACCCCCCACCCATTGCCTTGGCTCATGGGGGCCCATCAAAGCTCTGAGCAGCACCCTAGCCTCCAACCTGGGAGCCCCAGGCCATGGGTGTACCTGCGCGGGTGCGCCGGTCCCACGTTCAGGACGTCCCCTGCCTGGTGCAGCGCAGGTGGGCACCTTGATAGTCTTAGTCCTTTGGAACAACAGGTGCCACATTTTCATGCTGTACTGGGCCCCACAAGTCAGGCCGCGGGCAGCCCCACACCCCCATGCCTCCTCGACTCTCCGCCCGGACTTCATCTGGGCCCGGGGGCAGCCTTGACTCACAGACTGGGCTCCGGGCCTGAGCTGCTACCCTGCCCTGTCTCTGGGGGCTGGTTCGCACCTTGGAACAGAGAAGCCTCCTCCTTAGAGCCCGGGGGAAGCTGCAGAGGGCTCCCAGGACTGCAGGGCTGGGCCAGGAGCTCGCCAGGGTGGACACAGTGCCCAAGTGGGCCTTGCTTAGACCAGCTTGACGGATGTCCTCTCCCCAAGCGCCCCAAGGTCATGAGTGAGCTGGTCTCAGGCTTCCCAGGCAGAGTCCATCGGGGAGAGAAGAGAAGCTTTTTACCCCTTGCACCTGACGTGTCACTCTGGCACATAGTGCCTGCCTCGCACCCTCAAGCCATCCTCAGCCAGGTGGGGGCCTCATGAGAGAAGACAGGAGGTGTGGCTCCAGAGTCGTGGTTGGAGTCAGACTGAAGTGTCTGTGCCTGGCAGCGCCGTGCTGGGGTGGTCCTGGGAGGGGGAGTGGAGGCTGAGCACAGGGAGCTTCTGCAGACGCCCTCTGGGGGTTCTCCACCTTCCCAGGTTGGGGCGGGGGTGTCTCATTGACCTGAGGGCAGAGGGCAAGGGAGGGCACCCCATTCACAGAAGCCCTAGGAGGCCAGGTTTACCCTGCAGGGACTTAGAGGGGACTTCCTGGCAGGCAGAGCTTTCCTGGGGCAAAGGGGCTGCAACCCCAACTCCCAGAAGGATCTTGACAGGGGTTCTGTCCTGGGGAATGCTGGGTCCAGGCCTCCGGGTCCTTACCTTTGGTCTGCATCTCTTCCTCAAAATAAGCAGAGAAAAAGTCATCTAAGGTTCAAAGTCAAGGATGAAATGCCACCTGAAAAGGACTGGTATTTACGCAATCGCAGAGCAAAAGGGGTGCAGAAAGTCAGCTACTGCCCAGCTCTGCCCCGAGGCCAGAGAGCTGTGGCTCAGCGTGGCACCACGGGACAGGGGGACAGGGGCAAGGGGCTGAAATCCCGGCCGCAGGGCTGAACAGTGAAAGTCCTAGAGCCCGGCTGGCCCTGCACACACTGGCCGGCTCTGCTTCCCACGGGAACCCTCTATGAGACAGGTCTTTGTCATAATATTGGACCACGAACTAAGGCTACCGGAAACCCAGTTTGTAGTAAGTTTCAGTCTTTCTGCTGGCGTGCGCAGGGTCCACTGGACCAGGAAGGAGAAGACCTGCCTCTGCACGGATCTGGTCTCAGAGCTGACCTCCGCATGTGGTGCTGGCCTCCGCGGCCGCCTCCCCTCGCCTGCCTCTGATCATGTGCAACACAGATCCTTGGCACAGCCTGCAGCCCCTCCAAGACATCTTGCCCTGTCGTGACTGTGTTGCATTTACCCTGTTACAACAGAGGTCCAGACTCAGGAGCACACACGAAGCACATGCATGCACACGTGCACACACCTCAGGCAGCGTTCTGCACGTGTCCACTCTGCACCGCTGTGGGACAAGCATAGCTCTCAACACAGCTGGCACGGGGGACATACGCTGGCTCTCATGAGTCTCCAGGGTGGCCCCACGACTGTGCATGGGTCAGGGCCGAGGGAGCAGAAGCCCTGACTGAGGGGCAGACCCCTGGCCCATGGCAGAAGGGTTGAAGGCCTTGAGGATCCCAGGCTGCAGCCACCTGTCAGCCCCAGGCCAGCCTCCAGGACCAGAGGAAATAAAGTCCACCTGCTTTCCTCAGCCAGCTGTCCCCACACACAGGGGTGGGTCCACTCCTCCGCCCTCCTCCCATGGAGGCCTGCTTCCTCATCCCGCACTTGAGGGTGGGCTTTGCTTCCCGGCTTCACCCCTTCCCCTGCAGTCAGCTTTCCCTAATAGTCACCCCGCCCTGTGGTCACCTCTCCCACTGCGGTCACCTCTCCCTGCATGGTCACTTCCCTCTCCTCAGTCACTTCTCCCCCTGCGGTCACTTCTCCCCCTGCGGTCACGCTGACCGACATGAGATGCCCTCGCTCTGCCAGGGGCTGGTCCCCCCGGGTCTGTTGATCAACAGCGCCGGGCCAGCTCTCAGGCACCTGATCTGCAGTCACACAGCCCAGTACCAACTGGTGAGCGGCACTTCGTCTGAGTCACTGATCCTCTCAAACCTCAGCTTCCTCCTCTGTGCCTGGGGACAAATGGTGGCTTTTCAGGTCTGTTGGGGCGACTAAGTCAGAACAAGCGGGATCGCAGGTTTCTGCGTCTGTGTGTGCCCCAGTCTGTGCACACATGTGTGTGCAAATGTGTGCAAACATACCCCACAGAGCAGCCCACTGCAGGTTAGGCCCTGCCCAGCCTCCCAGCTACCTCCCTGCCCCTTGGCCGTCTCGTAGAAGACGCTCAGAAACGTGCACCAAACTTGGTGAGGCGGGAAGAGTGGGGGTGCCGCGGACCGTGGTGAGCCTTGGGGCGCAGACACAGCCCCATGCCCTCCCTTCTACTCTCTGCAGGCCGAGCTGGGGCTCAGCTTCCTCATCTGGACAGTGGACACATGACACCCGTCCAGCGGGTGGGCGGGGGTGAGGGTGAGTGACCCTGTGTGACAGCTGGCACTTGCTCTACCCACACAGGGGTCCCGCCCCGGGGTCCTGCCCCTTGCTCGCTGGGCTGCAGTGCCTGCCGACTAGACCGAGCGCTGGACCTGTACCCCAGAGGAGGGGTCTCTGCTGGTCCTGGTGCTGGTGGCTCTGAGGCCACTCCTCCTCCCTCTGGCCTCTGTGTCCCCACTGGGTCCCCACAGTCCTTTTCTGGGGCATCTCCTGCTGTCCCCAATCTGTGGCACAGGGCTACATGTCCTGCCACCTCCAGGGAACTGTCTCCAGCTGCCCTGAGCTCAGGGACCTTCCTTAGGGAGTGACCACGACTGGGCTTCTGGCTGCCCCTAGAGTAGACACGCCCACTGAGGCACCAGGGATGGAGCCAGACCCGCTCGTCATGCTCCTGTCCCCTGTCACGGTCCATCACCTCCCATCCGCCCCGCATTTCCCCCCCACCCATTGTGAACTTCAGAGGAGCAGTTTTCACAGGGGCAGGAATGGGGTGTCCATGCCGTGCCCCCCCGCCAGGCAGCATCACCCACTTCCAGGCCTCCACTGGCTGCTCTGGAGTGGGAACCACACCCCACCAAGGGGACCTGACTAAGGGCTGCGGCCCTGAGGTTCCCAATGGGCTCTCCAAGGCAGCTGGGCAGTTTCCACATGCGTCGGGGACCTGGCTGTGAATGCGGAGGGGCCCAGTGCTCTTTGCTGGGGCTGGAGGCTTTGGGTTCTAGAAGCACAGCCAGCCCCGCCCCTGCCGCTGCCCATGCGCACGCAGTGCCCTTGCGCCTTTCTGCCCTGCACTCATTCTGCCCTCTGGCGCAGCCCGCTTCCCTTCTGCACTTTCGTTTCCCCTCTCCCACGCGGGGAAGGCCACCTGCCCTCGGCCACAACCGGCCCCCACCGGGATGGCAGCAGGAGCCTGCAGGGCTCAGTGTCCTTCCTCAGGATAAGTCAGGAGAGGCACCGCCTGCCCCAGGGGAGACGGCACTCAGGGCCAGGAAACAGCCATCGTCTGGGTCACCAGCCGCCACGCCCTGGAGCAAGGCTGGGGGCACTGGTTTGCAGCCTCCTCCCAGTTCACCCCAACACGTCCACTGTGGTCCCACTGCCGGCCCCTGCATCCCAACAGACCAGGACGAGCAGCCCTCAGCAGCCTGGGCCCCGCCGCCAGGAGGCGGCTGAGGGTCTGTGGCTGGCATGCTAGGGTGAGCCTCTTGCCCCAGCCCCATTGTAGCCACCGGCGACAGCGCTGGTCCCAATGCAGGGTGCTGCCCCCCGACCTCCTTGTTAGGTCCCTCCTGTGCCTGGCTCTCCACCTCTACCCCACCCTCCACGAACCCCGCGGGGTCAGGCCCTGGCCCGGCTGCCCCTCGCGCTGCAGGCCGCCCTCGCCTGGCCCTCACCTACCGGCTGGCTGTTCCCCTCAGCCCCTTAGCCCTGGGACCTGGGAGCAAGGCTGCCCCTCCCAGCAGGTGGCCGAGGTCCCGTCAGCCCAGGGGGAGACCCCTGACACCCCTGAAGCCATTTCCCAGATGCGGCCTGGCCTCCCCGTTAGCCAGTTGTGTTTCCCCAACAGCACTGCAGGGGTGGAGGACACAGCCGTGTGGGTTGGTAGGGAGGGGCACCCTGTGTCCCCAGTCTGGGTCCAGCCTTCGGACACACAGCCTGGTACATCGTGACCCTGATCTCACATCCGTAGGAGATTCCAGTTAAAGAGGCTGGGCGTCCCAAGGAGGGAGGGGAGTTGGGGGTGGCTTCCTGTTTCCTGGGTCCCCCCACCCTCCACCCCACTAAGGCCCCCTGTCTCCCTAAAGATGGCTCTGCTCACAGCAGGAGTTTCTGTTTCACAGCAGAAGCGTGAGTGCTGGGGGAGTCCCATCCACTGGCCTCGGAGCTGGGAGGGGGCTCAGGACGGTGCGCGTCTTGGAGCAGCCATAGCAGAAAGGGGGTGAAGCCCCTCAAGTTCCCCACTAGGCAACCTGTGACCTAGGCTGTGGGCCCTTTCTCCTTCAGAGGCAGGAACTTGCCTCTTCTGGCCTCTGTGTCACTTCTGTGGCTGCTGTACCAAATACCACAGACTGGTGTGGGGTGGGCCAGCCCCCAGTGCTAAAGGCAGAGAGCCCCGGATCAAAGTTGCGGAGGGGCTGCCCTCCCCCCAGAGGCGCCAGGGGAGGGGCCTCCTGCCTCTTCCAGCTCTGGCAGCTTCTCATGGCCCTGGGTGTCCCTTGGTGTGTGGCAGCATCACCCCAATCTCTCCCTGTATTTTCACATGACCTCCTTCCCTCCATGCGTGTCCAAATGTCCCTCTTCTTATGGGGTCACCAGTCCAGTTGGATTTAGGGCCCGTCCTGATGACTTCAGCTTAACTTGCTTACATTTGCAAAGACTTGAGGTCTGAATAAGGTCACACTTGTAGGTACAGGGGTTAAGGCCTCCACATGCTGTTTTAGGGGACATGGTGCCACCCACAATACCCTTCTTCTTAAAAAGAAAGTACAAATGGAAGCCCCATCAGAAACGGCACCAACTCCCACCTAGGGGTCTGGGTGAACGCTGCATCTGCTCCAGGAGGCATCTGTGGGGAGGAGCTCCAGAGGCAAGGGGGTGGGTCTGGAGAGCTCCTTCGCCCCACAGGAGAGCTCCAGACCCGGTGGCCAGGTGTGATGGCTGTTGACCGCCTCTGCGACCTGGGATGAAGGGTTTACGCTCCACATCTCCGTCTGTGAAACCTGTGAAACGGGCAGATGGGAGACAACTGGGAAGCTAAAGTAGAAGTTCTGGGCTGAGCCACCCTCGGGGCGCGCCACCGTGCCCGCCGCAGAACCTCCATCCACCAAAAAAGAGCAGGGAGAGGGGCGGTGGGTCCTGTGTTTTGCCTGGCCCCTCCTGCTGCAGCCAGGCCTGCAGCACCCCTCCATGGTTAATCCCTGAGGCCTCAGTTTCCCCCTCTGCTACCATATGGGGACAAAGCCGCTTTGCCTCCAGCCTCTCAGACGAGCGGGTCTCCAGGCCTTCTGAGCCCCATCCTCAAAAGAGGAGCTGCAGGAATGGAAGGGGATCCAGACGCAACCTCCTCGCAACTGCTTGCGGAGGGCTGCCCGGTGCTGAAGGGGCCCACAGTCCACGCGTCCCTCAGATGAAGACAATGCACATCCGGTCTCCATGCCAGTCCCTGCGTCCCTGCACCAGGACGCTGCTCCCTCCTGAGTAGCAACTCTGTAGGCCCTGCTTCACGGTAGCCAACACCAAGGGCCCGGACGAAGGGAGAGGCAACCCCGCAACAGCATGGCACATGGGCCTCAAGCATCAGCCCCGCCTGCCCCCCTCCCTGTATCTTGCCCAGCCCAAGGCCGTGACCAGTTCTAACATCACTGGGCCCTAGGGATCTTTCTCCTGCCACCACTGCTGGGATGCATGTTGGGGCTCGTCCCCCCAACAGGATAGAGCTTTGCACTCCATTCACAGAGGGCAGCTCTGTCCGCTGCATTCAAGATTTACTGCCCTCCCCGCAACCTTCCCCCTCCTGCCACCAGCCTTGTGACCTGCCATGCCACTCTTGGCACCAACCCTGCAACTGAGAACTGCTTGCGTCTCTTGGTCCCCTGGGGCTTTTGGGCAGGGTGCTGGGAGGGCAGCACCCCCTGACCTCTGGCTTCCCCCTGAGCTCTCCCTGCGGGTGCCCTGCGCTCCCAGCGACTGGCAGCACACTGTGCCTGTGAGAGGCAGTAATCACCGCCTGACTCAGGCGGGCAAAGACTACTGGGCTGTCATGCCTATTTCAGGAAAATTAATTATACCCCATACGGAGAGGGAACTCGCCTGTTAAATATCTTAAATACACCGGCCCAGAATTCCACAGCACAGCCTGTCTGCAACAAGGAGCACGGGAGGCCACGGGCAGAGCTTCCAGGGGCCCCGGGTGTCTGCAGGTCTCCCGGATAGTGGCAGGCAGGGCTCCAGGTCCTGCCAGGTAAGTCCCTATCCCCGCCATCCATCTATCGGCCTCCACCAATGGAGTTTCCCTGGATAGCAGAGCCTGTCAGCCAGCTTGCTGCCAGGAGTGGCCGGGGAGGGAGTGCCTTTGGAGACTCTACCTCGGAGGCCAAGATGACCCATGCACGGGGAAGGCTGTCCCTGTGCCCATTTGAATGGTTGGTCCCACCCTAGTATCCCCTTCACTCCCTCACTTGCTCTTTCGGGTCTTCCGCTCAGCAAGAGGAGATGGACAGCAGGCATTTCCAGGGACCAGGGCGGAGAGCCAGGCTCGGTTGGTCCAGGCTGGAACACCAGGCCCCAAACCTCTGGGCCCCGCCTTCCCCATCAGGCAGGAGTTGAAACACACATTGGCATCTGGGTTGCAAATGACAGGGACAAACTTCATAATGACAGAGGCAGCTCATGTTGCCCAGAGTCCTCTGCGTGCCCTCACTGGTCCTCAGACAGCCCAGGGCACGTGCTGCTGTTATCTGTACGGCCTGTGGAAAGAAGGGGCTGGGGAGGTCACAGCCAGGCCAGGTACCGTGCATGGCCAGGGAGTCGCCGCTTCAACCCGCAGCTACCTGGTCCAGGTGAAGTCCTGCTGGTGGAATGTGCAGCCCTGGCCCCGGGCTCTGAGATTACAGAAGAGTGAACTCACTGGTCCTCTTTATCTCCACGTCAGGGAAGGCTGTTGTGTTTGTTCTTGGTTTCCCAACTGTTGTTGTTGTTGCTGTTATCATAAAGAGAAATCTTATATATTTATCAGATCTACAAAACACAGTAAAAGCAGGCAACTTCGCTGAAAGTCCACAGCTGCCCTGACACGAGGTGTGGCTGTGTGTCCGCAGTCTGACCTGCAGGCGTGGACAGAGGGGATGTGTCACACACCTCCTTCCCACATGGAGACAGACGCAGCAATCACGACACCGTCAGCGGCTCTCCAAACCATAGGGAAAATGATCTCAACGCGGATCACAGATGTGGACATAGAAGCAAAAAGTATAAAACCTCTGGAAGGTAACTAGATCTTCTCAACACTGGGGTAGACAAGACACAAAAGGCACTAACCGTACGAGATGAAATACTAAGTTGGACTTTATAAAAATTAAAACCTTCAACTCCATTCTTCAAATGAAAGGCAAGACATAGGTGGGAGGAATATTCTGTGCATGTGTGAGTATGTACACATCTACATGTAAGCGTGTACATCTAGAGATCGGTACGTATGTATAGGCATGGGTGCATGTATGTTTTCACATGTATGTGTACATATATAACATAAATACACACACGTGTTGGACAAAGGATATATGCAGAATATAATTTGAAAGCTCCTACCACTCAATAATAAGAATTCGAAAACCCAATTAAAAATTCTCTAAGACTTAAACTTGAAAAACAGAATAGCCAATAAGCACATAAAAAGAGGCTAAACATCACTGGTCACTAGCAAAATGCAAAATCATGACAAGATAGCATGACAGAGCTACAAGAACGGCCAGGTTTTAAGGGATGGGCGCGTCCCAGTGCCGGTGCGGATGTGACGCCCCTGAGGCTCATACACCGTGGGAGGGAGGCGAGCTGCCGCAGGCACTCTGGATGACAGCTCGGCAGTTTCTCCTGACATTAGGAGCTATCATTCCATACGACGCGGCCCTCGTTTCCACCTCTATTGCCCAAGAGAAAGGAAACACCAGCACACGGACTCACACGCAAACATTCACAGCAGTGCCATTCGTCACAGCCCCAGGCTGGGGACAGCCCAAGCATCCGCCAGCAGCAGGTGAGCGGATGGACGCCCTTGGGGCTGCCCGCACCGCGGCACACGTCACAGTGGTAAAAGGGACCGAACCAGCAGTGCGTGCAGCACCTGGCACGCCTCCACCTAATCGTGCCTGTGAACGAGGCCAGACATGTTGTGTGGCCGTTCGTAGAAAAGTCTAGGAGATGCAAACTAGCCCACGGTGACAGAAAGCAGGCCTCCGCTGCCTGGTGCCGGGAGAGCAGGAAGGGGTCGTCCGCAGTGAGCCAGGCGTTCTGGGCGACAGAAACATCCCGGGTGTTGGTTTGGGTGGTGGTCACACAAGTCTGTGCATTGTCAAAGCTCATTGAACAATTCCCTTATGATGGGTGCATTTTTCCATTTGTCAGCTACAGCTTGGCAAGCTGATTTGGTCGGGGGGTGGGTGCCGATTTCTGAGCGGGGAGCTCACACCCCCTTGTCCCTCGCCGTCTTCCATCCTCAGCCCAGTGGGACCGGGAGCCTGGGCCTTTCCCTTCAACCCTGGCTTGCTGGAAACCGGGGATTTAACAACAAGAACAAGCCCTGAAGCCTGCCTGGGAGGCCGGCCTGGCCTGGCGTTTGCGCACTTCATCCCAGCACGCAGCTTTCAACAGCAAAAGGGGAACGGAGTGCTCTGGCCACCTGGGTTTTCTGAATAATGCTCAGGTCCTCTCCAATGAGTGAAATAATGATCATTATAGAGGAGTGACTCAGACTGAGACCCCAGGAGTTCCCCTGATGGGGAGGAGCTGCACACGCTGTCCCCCCGCCCCCTCCCTTCCTCCCTCTCTTCCCCCTGCCAGCTATACAACCCTCCCTGAGCCCTGACTCCAGGTCCCTTTGCTTCCTGCTCTCTTCTCTCAGCCTGGACAACAGTCCGCAGAGCCAGACCTTGAAAAACCTCAGGGGACCCTTAAAGAACTCTCCACCCTGCACACGCTCTTTGGGACCCTCCGCCAAGATCAAAGGTCATGCCACAGGACAGCCCTGTGCACTCTGCCCTGACCACAGAAACACCCTGGTATTATTATTCCGGAAGGAAACCCAATAGGCCAACACTTTTTCTTCCGCCCCAAACAAGTCAGTTCCTCTTAAGTCAGATTCGGTTCCTGCCTCGGAGTGAGAGGAGCCTTATACCCGCCCTGAACTTCCCCCACTCTCCAGCCGCGCCATCCCAGGGCCCCTCCCCTGCAACAGCAGCCAGCCTCATTCCTGGGCTGCCCCATCTCTGGACGCCCAGAAGGACTTCCTCCTGAAAGCAGGGCACGCACTAGCACACGGGCCCCATGGCTCTGCAGTGAAAGTGCCACCGGTTCTGGGTGACAGGAACACATGGATGGCCCCAGGAGCAGCTTTAGGTGAAGGTCTCCTCCCTACTGTGGGAGGAGTCAGCATTGGGAACACCAGCATTGAGATGCATGATCTGGTTCACTGACGCTTCCTGCCTGTGGACATCGGCCCTGCTGGCTGCGATGACACCATCGTCACGGTTGCGTTCGTGGTGTGCTCACTGTGTGCTCCCAGGGGCCCTAAGTGGCTCTCTTGGGAGTCAGTGTTCTCACAACCCTATGAAGCAGACTGCATTGTCATGTGCACCATCTTGAAAACTAAGACAGTGATGTCATCATCCATCCTTGCAGGACCAGGAAGCTGCAGAGCGGGGATCAAACCCAGGTGTGTCTCACATGAAGGACACCTTCTTAGGCCATGTGTTCCTCTGTGTGGGGTCTGTTGGGGCCAGCTCCGCCTTGCATTAGCAAGGACTCTAGCAGCCACTTGATCTGCAGCCACTTGATCTGCAGCGGTCACCGCTCCAGGCTATACCTAGACCCTCATCAGAGGGCTAAGGAGGAGAAAAGTCTCAGCAGCCCCAAGCACCCGTCCTGTACGGTAACGTGCTGAGGGAGGTGCCAGAGCATGCCCAGCCTTGCCACAGCCCGACAGGAGCAGACACATCCACAATGTCAACATCTTGTGAAACGCCCAGCAGGTGCAGTCATCGACGGCACAGAGATGCTGGCAGCACGAGACGCAGGTGGTGGGGCCCAGAGAGGGGGACCCTTAACCCATGGCCAGCCCTGCCAAGCCCCACGTCCATGATGAATCCCTCAGCCACGTTGGCCCCCTCTTTACCTGCGGCACAGGAAATGGCTGGTGAGCGAATCAATAAGCCTGGGACTGCGTCCTAGCATCCCACAAGGTCCCCGTGGGACTCCCCGAGCAGGGTTTAAACTTCCAACCCGAGGAAGCTAGATGCTATTAATAATAATAATGATAATAATGATCATGACACATCACAAGTTCCAAAAGAACCAACAAAGCAGGTGAACTTGGAAGCCCCTTGGCTACCAACTGTTTCCTGGGGAGCCACACACGTGCCTGATGGAGCTCGGGGCTATTGGCCCCACAGGAGAGGACCACCCACCCTAGGGGCCAAGACACACAAGTTCTTCCTAGTTGACAAGACTCCGTATCTCAAGTGGTGAACTGAGAGCTCCCTTTAGTCTTCCCCATGGCGAACAGAGCCTGGCCCCGCCCTCCAGGCTCTGGTGACCGGGAGGCTGAAAGCACTGTGTGGGCCGCCCAGGAGCCCAGCACGGGCGTCTGCAGCGGATCGGTGCGCTTTCCTGGGGCTGCATGGTCTGATTTGCCTGTGGCCAGAGCCGGCCCCACAGCTCCTCGGGCGCTGGGAGCCACAGCTCCCACGTACAATGTAACTCTTCTCAGTCAGGCAGCGCTCACTGACAACACTCAGAGAACAGGGAGACGTTGACCGGGCTCCTCCCTAAAACTGCAGGTCCCACCGGCCTCTCAGACCCGTCAGCTGCATTGACACAACACTTGACATATTGTCGTTTCACACACGCAGGCCATGGAAACGCACTCTGAGCTTCCACGGGGTCCCTGCGGGTCTGACGCCTATGGTTGCCTGCCCTCCCTGCTTTCGCTCACTCGCGCCTTGCCCTGGAGCCCCGCTCTCCGTGAGGAAGCTACTGTCCCTCTCTGGCCATCGCCCCAGAACCTTTCTCCTTTGTGTTGTGGTAAAATACACATAACACAAAATGTACCATCTTAACCATTTCTACACGCACAGCGCAGCGGCATGAGGTACATTCACGTTGTAGTGCCACCATCACTACCATCCTTCTCCAGAACTCTGTCGTCTTCCCGAACAGAAACTCTGTCCACCACTCCACTGCTTGTCTCTAGGGATCTGACTTCTCTAGGGACTGCATGTAAGTGGACGCACACAGTATTTGTCCCTTTGTGCCTGACTTGTTTCCTGAGCATGCTGCCCTCCAGGTTCGTCCACGTAGCTGGTGTCAGAATTTCCTTTTCAAGGCTGAGTAATACTGCAGCGTGTGGCTGGATCGCACTTGCTTATCTAATCATCCTTGGGCGGGCGCTTGGGGGTGCTCCGACCCTGTGGCTGCTGCGCACCCTTGAACAGCCGTGCATAGGTATTGCGCCTACTCACATCCCTGCCTTTGGCTGCTTCACGTCTGCGCCCAGAAGTGGGGCCGCCGGACCATATGGTGATGCTGTTTGACTTGCTAAGGAGCAGCCCGCGCTGCCTCCAACCAGCAGTGCACAAGAGTTCCAATTTCTCTACCCTGGCCAGCACCTGCCCTCCATTTTTTGGATAATGGCCATCCTAATGGGTGAGACGCTGAAAACTTTAACCACAAAATAGTTGCTGGGCACAGAACGGACGGGGCCCTTCGTTCTTCAGGCGGTCGCAACTGCCCGCCGCTGGCAGGCGGCAGAGCCGCCGCGAAGAGGCCAGGAGATAGTTTGGCTGTCGGACTCTTCCAAATCTCCAATTTATAAGTGGATTCAAAGAACAGTATGAGGGAAGGAGCAAACGGTGACCAGTACTCTGGCGGGGAAGAACCGGCTGGAAACAGGTGTGGGCGTGAAGACGTTCAGCGGATCAGCCCAGGAAGGGGCCGAGGACCAGCAAGGCTGGGCACACATCCTCAGGTGCCAGGCTCGGGCCGCTACCCCTCTCCCGTGCCCTGGGAGCCGCACGCCCCCCACCACTGCCAGGCATGTGGAGTGGCGTCTGCAGCCTGCTTGCGGCTGGTTCTTTCCAACGCAGCCGATGCAGGAGTTGGCACCAGGCCCTTCCCTTTAAGATCTGAAACACCCATGGGCCTGGAGGACCTGGCCTCTTGGTGAAGAGGCGAGGAAGGAAGGGCTCCCACAGAGACCCAGGGGAAACAGGCAGGGTTTTTTTCCCCAAATATTTTATTTAAATATTAAATTAAAAAACATACATCCACTAATCATTTGGCATACATTTCTCATTGTTAACATAAGAAACAAAATAATTAATTCAGTTATGGTAAAAAAAAAAAACAAACACAAACCATGTACATCTTAGTCAGATCACGTCGTGCCTTGAAACAGGCCACTGCATTCATTCAAGAACAGCGCTGTTGAGAACCCTATAAAACACACGTCACACGCACTTAAAAACAAGACACACAACTTGACTTACAGCAACGAGAAAGAAAACCACCGTGAAAGTAAAGTGCTTGTCATGGTTCTGAGGCCTTTGATCTCTGGCGTTAGAACAGAAATTAATTTCTAAAAGGGAACTGGTTCTGTGTTGGGACCCACGGGCTAACTCCGGAGGTGAAGGCCCCGGCGGCCCCGCGACGCCAGGCTCTCTCTCATTCCCCAACCTTCCTTACAAGTCAGCAGGGGGCTTTAGAGATTTCCCAGCGGCCAAGGGCAAGGACAGGCCTCTGCCCCAGTCCTTGGACGCGGCCAGAGCAGCAGTAGCTGTGGCGGCGGCGGGAGGGACAGCAGCAGCAAGCTGGGCGAATGCAGGCGCAGGGCTGGCAGGGGTCGCGACCACACTGGGCTGCTGCCTCCCCACCCTCCAGGAGCTCCAGTGATCTTTGGCTTTTACAAATGCCCTCCTTCCCCTGTCGTCACCACCTGTTTAATACTGAGGGTGGAAGCGCCACGGGAGCTGAAGGCACCTGGGGGTAAAGGACCAGGACAGACCGGGCAAAGGGGGCACGCAGCAGTGATCTTCCCTCCACTCTGGGGGCCTCTGGCCCGCCTAGCTGCCACCTGAGTCCACCTGCCAGGGAAGGGCCCCCCTTGTCTCCCTCCTCCACATGGACCTGGTATAGCACTTTGTAACATTGCCAGAGGGGAACTTAAACCAGGAACACAAAGGTGTAGTAAAAAATATAAAAAATAAGTAGTGTCTATCTGTCTATTTATACACATGTACAGTATCTGCTTACAAAGGAACAAAGCTGAACAACACTGACCCGACCTCTTATTCCACTTTCTTGAACAAAAGCCTAACAAGCATGGGCCTGGGGAGGGTGGGGCTGTCCACCAACAGTGACCCGTGAGTGCAGGCGGGTGGCCGCCCGTTCCTGTCCCAGGCCCAGCCTCGCTGTATTGCACGTCCCCCCAGTCGGTTGTTCTTTTTGGACCCTGATAATGAAATGCATAAAAACTTAATTAGCAGCGGAAATAAGATGTGCGGCAGGAGGTAACATCCCTGGCAGGCACCCAGGCCCTGTGCCAAGTGCCGGGACAGAGCCCACCCCGCAGCCAGCCAGCGCGCCCCTTCGAGGTTCTTCCTCACTGCAGCTCCGAGGAGGAATCCTGGGACTGACCCTCAAGCAGTTTACAAAACCCCTCATCTAAAGTAAGAAAGAGTGATCCTCTGTTTACTGACCTCCGGGGAGAGAACTCCAAGACTTTGCAGATTATCTTCTCCTGGGCTGGCCCTTACAGCTTTTTGAAAACTGATACATAAAGCACAAAGTTCACAGCTTTCATTTAAAGCATAGATGTTTCAGGACGTGGAGAACTGTTAACTTAAAAAAAGGATACCACTGAACACAGCACGCACGCCCACGCGCTGGAAACGCGTACGCCCACTCCCGTGGCACACGGTTCGCACCGCGGCCTTGTCCAAGGCAATGCCCTCCCTGACCCGAAGCGTCTGTGGACGAGGGAACCGATGGTCCCCTGAAAGCCGCCAGGCTGGCCTGGTGAGCAGAGCCAGCCCGGTCCTCCTCCTCACCTCGCTTCCCTCCTGCCCCTCCCCCAAAACACACCCTCGATTATTATTTTTCTCCAGAAACTTTCCAGTCCCTAGTCATGGCAGCAGTTGCTCAGTGCAAGGAGAAAATAAAACAAAAAATAAACTAAAAAGCCAAAACACCAAACGTATTGCTTGTTTCGCTTCTAGGAAGTTATTGGCTTTGAGTCCGGAGTCGCCTTCACATACTCTGAGATTATTGCTTCGAGGAGTCGGCAGCCCATGCGGGAGGAGGGTGGTGCAAGGTGGCCCTCACTGCACCAGGACAAACGTGCCCAGCTGGCCAGAGGTCAGGTCCTCCATCTCACAGTCCCCCTGCGGCAGCCCCATGGGGTCGAAACCGGGGGGCAGCATGGCAAAGTGTGGCTGCAGGGGTGTGGCCGCAGGCAGGGGTGCCGTGGCAGTGCTGATGTGCAGGTGGGTGTCCAGGAGCTGGGCTGCTGAGGCCACCGGGGAGACCCCAGCCTGGAGGAGGTGGGGCGGCAGCAGCGGGCCAGGCCCCAGCCCCAGCTCCTTCTGGAGTCCCGACACAAGGAGGGTGCTGTCACAGGGGGCCAGGACCAGGGGGGCTGGGGGAAGCTGGGGAGCCGGCGGGCAGCTGGGCAGGGCTGCTGGGTGGTGCTGGAGCTGGAGCAACCTGGGGCACATGAGGAAACAGGGAGGCGAACAGGTCACTGCCAGCTCTGAGCGCCGCTTCTCCCGACAAGTCCCGCCCGGCCAGACTCAGACGCCATCGGGCTCCCGCGGCCCATGGAAGTGCCGGCTGAAGCTGCCCAGAACATGCAAGGCCGTGCGTGACTAATCCCCTGAGCAATTCCTGACATTTCCATTCTCTGTCGTGCTTTTATAGCAGCTCAGAGATGCCAACCAGACATGACATTTTTATTCACTGCCCCCCCCTCCATCCCCCACTTACAGGCTTCAAAGTGACAGAACCTGGCTGCTCCCCACCTCTGCCACCATCTGCGGGAACGAGGTCCCACAGGCACCCCCACACTTGAGGGCAGGGAGGTACACTCATTGATTACATGGAGGGGGCAGTTCAAGAACTCCTGATGAGCAGGAGTGCTGCCAAGGTCATGGGCAACTGGCGCAGGGCGGGCCTACCTCTGCTGGTGTAGCACTTCCTCCAGCAGGCTTCTGCCCTCCCGGCTGCTGGCCCCGCTGCCGTGTAGGCCCGGGCTCTGTGTGGGCAGCTGGAAGGTGCTCAGGCCGCCCCGCGTGGCCCGGCTGGAGGAGGGCTGGCACACCTGGCGAGCCAGCCCCTTGATCTTGTTCAGGCCCAGAAACCCTTTGGTCCTTGCATTCTTCCTCAGCTGCTGCCGGAAGGCTTTCAGGCCTGGAGAGAGGCAAGCGAGGACGGTTCAGGGACCTTTCCCTGCCAGCCAAGGCTGGCTGGGGTCTCCGGGCGGTGGGGTGGGGGGAGGAGAGCGGGCGATGTGGAATTGATGGATGAAAGGACTGGGGTGCTCTCCCACGGGGCCGAGGATGCTCTCTGCTCATCTAATCGCTTTCCGCGTCCCCTCCCATGCCCCAGGCCGACATGGGGCTGGGACGCCACCTTTTGGGTTTAGTGTGGGGCAGCAGTTCCAACCCAAAAAGGCATATGTCTGGGCAGACCATGGGTCCTTCATGGAAGAAGGGCATGAGCAGCGCCATGGGACTAGGGAGGCGGCTCAGGGCCCCCAAGCCCTGGGCGGCACAGGGGGCCCCCAGGCAACCAGGCATGGAGGCCCCTCCCTGGGCCCCTCCTCCTCTGAGTCAGGAGCTGCTGCCTGGCACCCAAGGGTCTCTTGAGTTTTCAAGACCAGCCACTAAAGGCCAGGCGACTTTGTCCCAGGAGACCAGGCCGTCCAGGATCCGGGGGGCGCTTTCGATCTGCCCAAGGAGGGCTGCTGCTCTACCCAGGCCTGGCTAGAGAACGGGGGCACCTCTGTCCTCACTGAGGACAAATGACACCTGCCAGGGTCACACACAGCATCTCTTGAGAAAGGTGGAAAGGAGAGAGGGGAAGTCACCTTGAGTGAGCGAGGTGTCCGAAGCCCTCCGGCCTTCCTGGAAGCCGACGGGGAGCAGGGCGACCCCTCCCAGGGCTCCCTGAGCCTGCAGCACCGGGGTGGCGGACTGGGCCCCCAGCAGCGGTGAGGCCAGCTTGAGGGGGGAGCAGGCGCCCACCAGCCCCTGAGTGGCCAGGCGTCCACTGAGCCCTGCAGGGCCGGCCCCAGATGAGAAAGTCAGGCAGCTGTCAGAGCTGGTGCCTTCCGAAGGGCTCGCCGCGGAGGAGGCGGAGACGATGATGCCTGCGGAGGGCGCGGTGCTCTTGAAGGGGTTCACAGCCCGCAGGGACCACGCAACCCACCAGCACCCAGCAGTTTTCGCTGGAAGGGAACCGGCTCTGTCGCCTTCCCCTCAGATGGCCCTCTCGGCCCACCGACGGGTGCAACCAGTTGTACTGGCCTCTCCACATCTACCCTCAGCCTCAGGGGAGTGGGAGTCTCTGGCAGCCAGGGGCCACCAGAGGTCGGGGATCCCTGACAGCCAGCCAGCACAGGGGTTAGTCTAAGTGTGATCCTTGTGGCCTTGAGGTTTAATCCAGTGGCAGATCCGAGGACTGTAACCAGCAGAAGCCGCCCAGCAGAAAAGGGGTGTTTTATATCAGCCCCTCATGGTCCCAACCCTAAACCCGCCCACCAGGCTGGGCTCCTGCCCACATGGACACTTACATGGAGGGACGCACGGGGAGAAGGTGGAGACCTCGGCCAGCGTGTGCCTGCGGCCCGCGCTGCCAGGCAGGGGCCTCTGCGCCGCCGGCTCCTCCTTCAGGCCCTGGCCCCGCCTGACCTCCTCACTAATGGTCGTGCCCAGAGAGCTGCTGGGGGAGACCGAGCGCTGCCGGAACATGCCGTTGCAGTTGGTGTCCACAGGGAAGAGCAAGGGCTGCGTGGGATGGACATAAACCAGTGACCCTGGGGCTCCGTGTGACCCGGTATGAGGGCCCTCACCACCCCTGGGAATGAGACAAGCACCCCACCCCAGAGGCCGCCCAGCGCAGACGCTCACACACCTGGAGCGAGCCGTGGAGGTCACAGTCCATTTCGGCCTGCAGGATGGACTGCCCCAAGGTCTGGGGCTGTGGGCACAGCAGGGAGGCTCGGAAAGCGTCACCGGGGAGGCCCTCCTGAGGCACCTGTGAGCCGGCGTTGAAGGAGAGATGCCATCAGCGAAGTGGCTCCACGAGCATCACAACAAAGACCGCGCTGGCCTTGCGCTGGCAGGACGCCAGCCACTGGCTGACCAGACTCAGAACACCCTCCTGCCGAGGCCGCCCTATGCAGAGGTGACCAGGAGGCACCGAGAGGCCAGCACCAGGGTCAGTGAGGAGCACGTGGCCGCAGGTGGGGCCTGACCCCCAACAGAGTGACCGGCACCCCCAATTCTCGTGTATCCTCTGGTCCCGGGCTCACTGGGGAACCCCCTCCCCAGCCCAGGGCTTAATGGGCAGGGGGACAGAAACGAGCAGGCGCTCAGCCTGTGTCTCACTCCCAGGCCCATGTGAGCAAGGGGTTTCTAACTCCGCGGACAGAGGGGCGGGGTTTTAGATCCCCCCTCACCTCCAAACTGCTGTGCTCAGAGCTTCTGGGCCTCTGCTGCCGGGCTGGGCCAGGTCGGGCCGATGGTGGGCCATTGCGGTACTCCTTCAGCCGCTCCAGGAGGAGGTAATAAATGGCAGCGAAGTGGTTATAGCTGCTGTTCTGCAGGGACTGGGAGAGAGGGGGGCGGGGAGGGAGGTCAGAGCCAGGCCAGAGGGGAGGACAGAGGTGCAGGGCTCCTGGGTGCGGGCGGCACCTTGGGGTATCTCAAGTCGCTCCCTGACAAGGCTATTCCCGGGGTTATTCTTGGGTGGCCCAGAATATCCTTCAGAAGAGTGGACAAGCTGGCCCTTAAATTAGCCTGTGTTCCCATTTTAACTCAACTGGTAAGTGACTGCTTTTCCTGATAAAGTTGCCCCCGCCCCCCAAGGACAAGCACCTCTCCTGTCAAAGCCAAACTGGGGGAGGGGCGGGGCGGTACTCACCTCCACGGTCCGCTGCCGGTCCACCCCAAGAGTCTGCATGATGCCCAGCACCTGCTCGTCATAGTCGCCCAGGTTGGAGTTGTAGCCGAGTGCAGCGCTCGCAGGGCAGGCGCGGGGCAGGGTGGGGTCGGCCTGCATCCACCTGTGCTGCCGGATCTGGGCGATGCTGATGCGCTTGGCAGGGTCCACCACCAGCATGCGGCGGATCAGCGTCTCGCAGTCTGCGGGTCAGGGGAGGCACACTGAGCACACGCGGCCACTGTGCACGCGGTCGCCACCATGCGCTGGTGAATGGAACGAGGCTCCCTTTGCACGGGCCAACGGACAAGTGACCTTTCTAAAGAACACCAAGGCTGGGGCGCTGGCCTGTGCCATCAGCTCAGGCGGACCACCAAAGAGAGCCCCCCACTGAGGGATGGGCCTCTGAGGGGGACACAGTCCTCCTAATGTCCCCACAGAGACCACTCAGACTACCCATTCTGCTGTGACCACACGTATCAGTAGGCAGCAGGTCACATCTTTACTGAATGAAGAAGAAACGCATGAGTGTTGAGCAGATGAGGCTCTGGGGACACTGGGTGGGGGCTCCTGAGACCAAGCCCTCAGCTGGCCCTCTGGAGACACCCGTAGAGGAAGGCACCTGCCCATCCAATAAGTAGGGCACTGCAAATACACCCCGTGGGTTGGGCTTCTCCTTCAGGTAAACACAGTGGGGTGACGCGGACCTGACTCACAGGCCCAGAAGACAGTCGAGCAGGCATTTCAGGAAATCCGTTCCTCCCCCTCCTCCAGAACTCCCAGCCCGGCTCCCCAGCAGCCCCGGCAGCAGGCTGGCACCTCACCCCTGCCCGCCCACGAGAGGGCCCAGCACACACCTACCTCGAGACATGAAGAAGGGGATGCGGAACCGGCCCTCGAGCACCCGCTGCCGCAGGGCTGGCAGGTTGGGCCCGTCGAAGGGGAGCGATCCGCAGACGAGGACGTAGAGCACAACACCAAGGCTCTGTGGACAGCCAGACGGCCCAGTCAGCAAAAGCCCGCCCTTACTGGTTAACGCTTAACTAGTACTGGCGCCTAACGTGCGCTGTGCACAGGGCACCTACCCAGATGTCGAGCTGGGGACCTTCGTACTCCTTCCCCTCAAAGACCTCTGGGGCTGCATATGGGGGGCTCCCGCACCATGTAGACAGGGGCTCTCCTGCCTTGTAGAAATTCCCGAATCCGAAGTCTGAGAGACAAAGAAACAGACGAGGAAGTTATGGTGGAAACAGCAGGGGCCCCAGTTTCAAAGGTGTGTGAGCCAAAAGCACCGAGACCCTCGCTGGCATGTCGCCCCTTCCCGCGGACTGCGTTTCCTGGGTGTGGGGTGACCCTCCTGCTCACCTGCCAGCTTGATGTCCATGTTTCCATCCAGCAGCAGATTCTCAGTCTTGAGGTCCCGGTGCACGATGTGATGGCTGTGGCAGTACTCCACAGCCGACAGGATCTGCCAGAACTTCTTCCGGGCTTCGTTCTCGCTGAGGTGCCCATTCGAGGTCAAATAATCTGAGGGATGACAAAGCAAACTGACAGCCCCCGAGTCCTCAAGCGGGGCATCATTGAGGTCATGGCTGAGGGGTGTGGCGGAAGTTGAGGGCAGGTGGACCCCAACAGTGGGGGTGCCACTCCTGACAAGGGAGCCCCGTTTGTTTTAAACAGGTATTAAAAAGAAGTGTGGCTTACCAAACATTTCTCCATTTTTTGCGAATTCAGTGACAATGTAAAGCATATCTTTTGTTTCCATAACCTAAAAAAAAGAGAAAAAAGACCGAACATTTAACCACACAGAAAGGGAATGAACGAACAGTATAAATAATCTACCTGAACCCCAGGGAATTGTTAACTTCTCCAGATGAGTGCACTCATTATTTTTGGAAAGAAAAGCTTTTGCAATAGAGAAACAAATAGGGGATTCCTGTTATAAAGAGAGTTTTTTAAAACTCAGAGGTGATTTCCTCCTGAGCCCGCCTATCCTGACGGATCTCTGCTCTCAGTGAAGGCCTCAGTGTATCTGAATTCTCCTACACTGTGTTTTTAACTCACTTTGCCTCGCCCACCTGGGGACTCTGGAGGCTACAAAAGTGAAAGTGGTGTTGAGAGTTCTGCTAGGGTTTTCTTCTAGAAGCCTAGCAGGCAACAGACTATTCAAGCCAATGGCCAGCACAGCTGAATAATAGATAGCAAATACCCCGTCCCCACATGCTTTGGTAACATGATTAATCAGGCCACGAGAAGCTGGCTTTGCCAGGTAGGCTCCAACAGTCTGCTCTGTGTACAGTAAACTACTCAGCAAGTGTCAACGGCAACAGCCAGTGCCAAGCACACCTTAAAGCGGCGGTCCCCAACCTTTTCGGTGTGGCTGGCTTGCTGCTGTGGATGGGTGGGCGGGGGGCGGCCCAGGGGTTGGGGACCCCTGCCTTAAAGATTCCCTTATTGATTGAGAATTTTATTTCATTTTGAAGAAAACGTTTTACAGAATTTAAAACACAACTAAGAAACAAGGTAAAATTCAAATCGTTGGTACTGAAAGTAAAACTAACTCATATCTGAGTATTTAAAAATATTTCAAAGGGAAACAGATAATATATTCTTACAGAAAAAGATTTCTTCAGGGTTTAAACTACAGTTACTCCTTAAAAAAAAAAAAGACACTTTAAAGACAACTGCTTTGAGTTGTAAATCAAAAAAAGTGAACAGCATGCAGCTTAGCTAGAATTTTTACTGCCCTGGCCCTCAATGTGTATAAGCCCACCCTTTTTCTCAATGAAAAAAAAGTGACGGAGAAAAAATGAAGAGTGAATGTGCTTTAAGTTTAAAAAAAGGAAAAAAAAACCCAAAACCTCAAGGAAAGAGTTTAGTGTCTCACCAAGGTCCTGGGCCTGAGCCAGTTGGATGAAAATCAGATGCCAGGGTAAGAACAATCGATGCTGCCCCAAACAGTTATAGCAGCACACAGAGTAATAAAAAAATTCACCCCAGAAAAGACCTCTAACTTGGATCATGTGGGCAAGGCATCGCCAACTGAGCTAGTACACACAGGGGCCAGCGGGGGACAAGAGGACAAGGAAGCCACACTCAGGCTCATCCCTCCAGCTCAGTGAAAAACAGACAGGGGTCAGTCTACTCCTGCGGAAACAGGCCAGGCGCATTTCTCAAGCACTGACATCAGTGATGGGGAGGAAACTTCTTATCCAGACGGCAACTTACAAATGACAACAGAAACAAAACAACGTACATGACGTGCGTGCTGCACTGAACAAAGATGAGTAAACTGTCATTCTGGAAACACAAGCCCCGATGACTACTTCTACCTGCATTTTAATTGAGTAAAGAGCCTTCCGTGGGATAATTTTCAATTACAGTCCTACCTCCTGCCCACTGTACACCTAGCCCTGCCAACAGCACACTCACACCAACCCATATTCATTTCAGACTCTCTGGGTTTCATGAGAGTCAGCAAAAGGAACTTATGGCCAACACAACTGGACACAGCAGTGAGCATTTGCAACGAACTTGTTCTCCTGCACAAGACTTGATTTCACCTTTGCAGAAGTGGCCACGAAATAAGAGAGTGCTTTGCTGTCCTAATTAAACCAGTGCTTATTTTCCAAAGATATAATTTATTAGTTTCAATAGCAGAACAAAAATAAAGTCACAAAACAAACCAACAGATGGGCACGGTGAGGCCTATTCTTAACGTGGATTAAAGGACAAGCTCCTTGCCTTCACCATGGCAGAAGCGTTTTCAAAGGAAGGGTTTCCATGAGGAAGACAAATGCTCACCGCTGCCTCTGCAAAGATAGGTTTATGAAAACTGGTAGGGGCAGCTGGTTTGGAAGTTTAATAATTATCTGCAAAGGCAGAAGTTTCACTAGAATTTGTCTTTCTACACCAAATGCTTGGCTTGTGGCAATACGTAGATCTCACTGTCTTCATATGGTAAAGGCAACAAAGTAACATCCCACCTCTATGCATTTAAAACTGTAACAAATTATAACACTAAATAAAATTTCACGAAGCAAATCTCAATTATGACCCAAAAGCAAGAAAATAACTATAAATGCATCTTCACCACTTACAGAAATCCATCTGTTTACCCCATACAACCAACTCCCTGACTCCAACATATACTCCTCTCTTTAGAGGGGCAGACTTCCGAAGCTCTGGACTTAGGTTGTTGTAAATAAAACCTAATACACGTGCCAGAAGTCATAGTAAAAGGCAAACTTTAGTCCTTACCTGATAAAGCTTTATGATATGGGGATGATTCAAAAGCTTCATGATCTGAACCTCACGATATATTTTCTCCAAATTGCTTGAATCTAGGCGTGTTTTATCGATTATTTTTATTGCTACCTACAGATTTTTAAAAGAAAAAGGGTATTTAAAAAAAACAAAAACAAAAAAAAGAAAACCTCTTACTTAACCTAATATACACATTGCCTTTTTTGCAGGTTAATTTCTAAAACACTTTGTCCCCAAAAGGTCACAAAAAGTTGGGGGGGGGGGCAAAATAACTATTAATATTTCTTAAAATAGCCAAAGTTAAATAATTGTCCTAAGTCTTTGCAGGGCTTTAGCTCTGGAACCGAGAGCACTGCACTCCTGGGTTATCTGATCACTATCCTCTTTGCTGTCCCCTAATAGTTGTTCGAATTATGCAATCATAACACAAAACATCTTTTTTTCTTTACCGAACTAAAACTTGTCAGCGTTTAGATCTTACACGATAGACCCTACAGGCAGGGATCCCAACAGGTTGGCTGCCCCCCAAGCAAAGTCCACCCCAGGGAGTGTTCACCCCAGGTACCTGGGTTTTGGTGACTCGATGCCGGGCCAGCTTCACCACTGCGAAATTGCCCTTGCCCAGGGTCCGCTCGATGTCGTAAAAGCCCACCCGAAGGGGCTTCTGCTGGCCCTGGCTCACGCCCGCTGGGGCCGCGCTGAACTCCGACATGATCACCATGGCTCCGGGCACCTGCGGACGCCGGGAGCGATCAGCGACGACCGCGATCCCACACACGCTAGCCCCACCACCCGCGGTCGGCTCCGCTCTAGTCCCCCCGGACCCTCTTAGCTCCGCGGGCAGCTCGGACCCGCTCCTACACTCGTTTCCCCGCCGCCCGCGGTGGGCTCCACTCTAGTGCCCCGGACGCCCTTAGCCCCGCGGGACGCGCGGATCCGCTCCTACACCCGTCCCCCGCCTCCCGCGGTCGGCTCTATCCCGAACCCTGTAGCGCTTCAGTCCTGCCCGGCGTGTACGCGGCTCCCCGCGGTCGGTTCCACTCCAGTCCCCCGGACACCCTTAGCTCCGCGGGGCATGTGGACCCGCCCCCGCCACCCCCCGCGCCCGGCTCCTACCGAATCCCTCACCCCGCGGGTCGTGTACCCCGCCGTCTCCGGTCAGTTCTACTCCGAACCCCGAAGCCCCTCACTCCGAGGGGTGCGTGGATCCGCTCCCACCGCCCCATAACAAAGGGGACGCGGCGGCCGCGGGGCGAGCGGCGTCCCGGCCCGACTTCCACGCGCGCACCCGCGGGGCCGCCGGCGCCCCGAGCCCAGTCCCGCGGCGCCACCCGGGCCGCCGCCTCACCTCCGCCGCCTCCGGGGTGCCAAGGCTGGAATGCCGTTCGCTCCGCGACCCCCACCGACCACTTGGCCGCTCGCGCTGCTCTGGCGCCTGCTGCTCGGGTCGCCACAGCCGCCGCCTCTGCAGCTTGCCGGGCCGCGCAGCATGTCAGCTCTGAGTCCGCGCCGCGCACCCGGCCGCACGCGCCACCGCCCCGCCCAGGCCCCGCCCCCGGCCCCGCCCAGGCCCGCCCCCGCCGGCCCCGCCCCGCCGCCGCGCTGGATTGATACAGTCCAATTGACGTCGCTTTGACGCCAGAACGACGCGCGGCTCAGCGCCAGGCGGAGAGAGAGCGGGAGATCGGGCAGTTGCCAAGAGACAGGCGGCTCTGACGCGCGGGCTGATGAGGCCGTCGCCCTGGCGACCGCGGGGCGGTGACGTCAGGGGCGCCGGGTGCCGAAGGCCCGTGGAGGTCCGCCCGCGTCCGCGTTCCCGCCAGCGCGCGCCCCCTACCGGGCGCCGTGGACCCGGCAAGCGGCTTAACCCTTGGGTCTCCCGGACGCAGCCTTCTCCCATGCTCGCGCGCATGGCCGCATTCGCGCGTTCCCCACTTCTTGCACCTACCCAAAATGTTTGGGTCTAGAGAGTCTCCGAAACCTCTCAGTGCAGCACTGCTGGGTTCTCTTTGGACCCCTACTCCACAGTCCCAGTGATTGAGGCATGGGCCTCATGCATCCCCCAATTTCCGTCGGAAGCGCCCAGCCTTATGGTCTCTCTTGGGAAAAGTACCAGGTGAGGCTAGGAAAACCTCGAAGACTCGCAGAATGAGACCATAACGCAGTGCCAGGTGACAGCACGCCAGCTCCCACTGAGGGGGAGCACGCCAGATCCTGGAGAGGGACCACCCACCACCAGGGACCCTCTGGAGCATGGCAGCGATATATTCGAGGAATCTGGAGCTGCCCAACTTTGATTTCTCTTGCTGTGTTGCGAATCTCAATTGTTCAGCAAGTTAGAAACAAGCACAAGAAAGCTGGTCAGCATCTCCCTGGCAAGTGATCACCGGAGTTGACATCCTAAACTGGTGCTGGTGCTGCAACCCCCAGGCGGATGGAGTGGGTCCTTGCCCCACTTGAGGCGAGCGCTGTCCTTCCCTGTCCTTTCTCCATCAGATACGCTGTCAGAAACCAGATGTTCGGGGAGGAAAGTCTGGGTCCTTTATGATGGAGCTACTCCGGGGAAGGAACCCAACCGGATGGAGAGAGGAAGAAAGGCCCAGCGGGCTGGTTCCCAGGGATCCAGAGGTCCAGGTAGAAATGGACTCGAATCACTGAGGTCTTCAGGCTGTCAGGTACCAGAGTAGTGGGAAACGAGGTCAGGAATACCCTCAGCACCCTCAATACAGCACGTGGTGGCTCATTTATGTGTGCGTTCATCTGACAGGTGTCCACTGAACACCAGCTAGGTGCTCTGTACACAGACAGTGAAAGGATCCTGCCCTTGGAGGAGCTGCCATCCCGCGAGGGCCAATGGGTGGAGTCAGCAGTGGGTGAGGACTACACCCCTTGGCAGAGTGAACACAGGGAAGTTCCGGGAGTGTTGGTTACTTTTGTATGCTAACTAGACCCCCTCACTGAGCTGCAGGGCAGCGGTGGGACAGGACCTGTGCCCCCTCGGACTGAGGTGCCTGGTGGTCTCATCCCCACTACCAGGGAGAGAATGGGAGTAGCAGTGGGGGACAGCTTACAATGGTATTGCTGCCCACTTTATGTTCTTTATGCCTCATGACAAAATAAATGTTTCTAAGGGAAGACAGAGGGAATAGATGATTAGAGTTTTTTAAACATTTAGGAAGGCAGACATTTAGGATTTCAGTTCTGCATCTAGCCTAGAATAATGTTTCCTTGTGTCAGAAATACCACTTCACAGAAGGGGGTCGGGAGCGAAAGTTAAGTGAAAGGGATTCAGAGCTGGGAAGCCTGGCAGAGAGGGGAGGCTGCGGCGTGGGCGTGGGCGGCTGCCTGGAGACGCGGCCCCCCTGGCCGGTGCACCGCGCAGACTGGACCTGCTTCGCCTGGTGAACAATCTCTGGCCGACCAAACATTTCCCAATCACCCCCTCCCTGGGCGAAGGTTTGTGAGTCAGTTTGTTTGAAAAAGGCTTTCAAGGACACTAAGAGTCCCAAAGTTTTCCTTGTCTTTCAAAAGTGACCCTCGTTATCTGTCCCAGGATTACCCAGTGAATATTTGGTGGAATATTTTTACTTCCTTCTCACTGAATAGTTTACAATGGCTTTCGTCCCCTTCTGGGAGTCCTGGCAATCTGTTTCTAGGAGAACAGGAGGAGGAGTGAAGAAACCAGGGACCTGAATACTCACCTGCCATCTTTCATTTTGTGACTTCAGAGCTTTCCTCAGGTGTTATCCAGCAAACAGGCTTCTCCACCCCTTCACATCCACCTGCCCCCAGGGCTAGCCAAACTTTTTGGAAAGGTCTTAAGTCTTTGCAAACACTTGGCTGGCGGCTTGGAAACAGTTTGTCATGGCTGAATAAAAACTGCAGTCAAAGGGCTGAAGCTGGCTGCCCAGGAAGGGCCCCTGGACCCAGGTGCACTTGACCTTTGCTCCCAGACCTTCCTGAACAGCTCTGTGTGGGCGGTGGCCATTCCCAAGCCCTCTGTGGGAACCTACTCTTGGAGAATGCAGGCAGGACAGAGGTTGACGCTGACCTCAGAATGGCTGTCGTCTCTCCCGGTGGGGCTCCTCCGGGCACCCGTGTAAATTTGGGGATCTTTGCCTGAGTGTCTATGGCTGTTTGTATCCATGGCCCCTGGGGGCACTAGTTCCTTCCAGAATCCTTTATTTCTTTTTAGATTTCTAGTCTCCACACACACACACACACAACAACAACAACAACAACAGCATGAGCTTCTGCAGGCATAATCAAATGATTCAAAGAGTTCTCCCCGTAACATAATGGAAGACACACTCTAAGGAAAGATCAGCCTCCCAGCAGCATCCCCAGTCCTCAGTGGTGTGACCCCTGTCCCCCCTGCCTCCTACTATATTTGTAGAGCTTGACACAGACACGCTCAATAAACAAGCACACACTGCATCAGGGAATTACAGTGCGTGGCCTGGGGACCAGCAGGTGAGAAAAAAGCACGGACCCTCAGGGAACAGCCTAGCTGTTCACAGGCTAACTCAGGAGCCCTGGTGAACAGGCTGGCCAGATACAGGTCAGCGTTTCGGCCTCCGAAGGCATCACCTCCTACACCCTGCTGCTCCAGGGTACATTTGCTTGTGACCTCCTTGGTGATGCCCACGTTCCTCAGTCCAGGCCCTCTGCAGGCTGGAAGAGATGGAATCCAGGTCCTGGAGACACTGGGACCAGGGTCGGACACCCTTGGCGGCACGGGGGGTCCCAAAGAGGCAGCCATGGGACAGGCAAGGCAGAATTCCAACATTTCCACCCTAGCAGAAACCTTGGATTCACAGACCACTAGCCCTTCCAACAGCAAGGTTCTAGGGTTTTAGTTCTCACGTCTGTTTCTGACACAGTGAGCAGTCACTGATGGGGCCGACGGGGTTGCCTGATATCAAAGCAGGTCAGTGGATGACACCGCACTTGAGGACCCAAGAGGCCTTAGGGTGCCTGTCTCCCTAACCAGTGTTCTAAAGGCAGTTGTCTAGGAAGCGGAAGGTGGGGGCGCAGGATGGAGTGAGGTGAGCAGCTGTGAGTCAGCAAGGACCCAAAATAGAGGCATCAGTACTCAGAAGTGGGCTCCTTTAAGAAAAGCAGCATCAAGAAACCTCATGGGGTGTGGCCACTGGTCCTGCCAGCACCCACAGAATAAACCAGCTGAAAGCCTCAGGTGGAAGGAACCACGTGCTTAAAAGCCAGAGTTTCCCACTGTTTGGCTGGCAGACCGCACAATCAGGGAGAAAAGTTTCAGCTCCTTCCACGTTGCAGAGTGGAATCCCCTGGTTTGCTCTGGCCTTGTGTAGAGCGGGGAACAGGGCCAAGAGCCCCAGTGTGGGGCTAGGGTGCCACCACATCCTTTCTTCCGGGCTTTCCACAGGGGCTGCCTGGAGCTCACCGATTCCTCTGGGAGTTTCTAAACTTCTAAGTGGTGCTTTTCATTTCAGTGCCTCCAGGGCGTCCACTGACACTGAGCACAAATTACAGTACTATCTTTTGTTATTACTACTTGATCATTCAAAAAACATGTGAGTTTCTACTCTTTGCAAGAACTTGGCAAGAACTATGCCAGACAGTGAAAATGAGCATGAGACTGCCTTGAATTGTGACAGACAGATGCGCTAGTAGGGACAAAATGGGAAGGGAAGGCACAGGTCCTGAGGTGGCATGACATGTCAAAGGAGTCACCAGCCGAACCCGGGCTCATAAAGGACCTACTGTGTGCCATGCACTGTTTTGGGGTGTAGGCACAGTGGGAAGGAAACAGACAAGATGCCTTCTCCTGAGGGCTGTGGCCTGCTTAAGGAGACAGACAATGAAGACATAGATGATGAATAAGATGCTCTCAGAAGGCAGCGAGTGAGAGGGAGAAAACAATCAGGCCAACGGAATAGACCGGTTTGTCAGGGAACGTGGCCTTAATGTGAGGACTCCTACCGTTTCCACCAGAGAAAGGCAGAGGGTGCGGACCCAAGGCAGGAGGGGCAGGAAGGGCAGGAGGAAGTGGCCGCGGGGAGAGGAGAGGGGTGGGGTGATGGGACCAGCTCCGAGACTGGTGGAAATACTCAGCGTTGTCCATTTATTGCTCACGTGGCTGTGTGACTTTTCTCCAGAGATGATTGGACAGGGACGGTGTGGCATTGTGGGTATCTGGGCTTAGCCAGGGGCATTGCCGGGAGAAGATGATGATAGGGAATAAGGGGTTGGGGGTGTTGGCCCGGCAGTGGATCTGGTCTGGAGTGTGGCTTCCAAGTTGGAGAAGGAAGGAGTGAGGATGAGAGGCAGGAATGGAGGGAGGTCCACCGGGTGGGGGGCAGGCGGACATCCTGGCAGCCTCTAGACGGATCCCAGTCACTTTCAGCAGCATCAAGTGGGAACGAAAAGAAATGCTCCCCCAGCGGAATATTTTCCTATAGATTAGCGCTTTGCTTTTCCAGGTATAAAACTCAGTAGAAAATGTAGAAATATGTAAAGATGAACACAAAGAGCACCAGTGATGCCCTTGGTGGCTTGGAGTTTCCCACCTGGTCTCTATCAGTGACTTACATCCTGCCATTTTCGCAGCCTTATCAAGGACTTGCCATGGCATTACATGGTCATCAGGACCACGAGTTTTAGTCTTCTGCTTGGAATTCTGTTACGGAAGTAGCTGTACTGTCCGTCCCCCGCTTAACTCCTTCTTCTCCTCCCCCTCCATCTGACATCTTGGTCACTCCGAGTGGCCTTCCTCCCACATTCTCCGAAAGACTTGCTTGTCTGAGAGCAGCTGGGTCTAGACTAGATGCCTGGGCCTGCCCGCTCAGGATGGCACAGCCCCGGGGAGAGGGGTGGTCTCCGGAGGCCAAGCGCAGACTCTCCTAAACCGAGGGGCTCCCAGGTGCCCTTGGGGACCTGCAGGCTCAGGCCACCGCAGCAGAGTGCCTCGTCCCCTGGTTGCCAGGGTGACTTAGAAGCCTCTGATGGCCCGAGAGGACTCACAGCACCCAGTTCAGCGCCC
This sequence comes from Mormoops blainvillei, assembly GCA_004026545.1. Lineage (NCBI taxonomy): Eukaryota > Metazoa > Chordata > Mammalia > Chiroptera > Mormoopidae > Mormoops > Mormoops blainvillei. Next base: position 113,511 of record PVJD01002357.1, on the reverse strand, counting down.
AGCTTTTCCCGGTGCAGACGACAAAGGTGTTCTCATTCTTTCTGACCTGGTTTCCATGGTTTTGGGGGGTGTCGTGTCGTTTGTTTAAAAAGAAAACACACGGATTTACGTCATGGGGAGGCAAAGATGTCTTCGGCATCAGCTAATAAAAATGACCATAAACTAGTCCCCCGGACCAAGCCCCCCGTAATACCTCCCAGGCACATTGTGACAACCAACGAGCCATACAAAGATAGAGGGCGTGGGACAGTGAGACAACGCCTACTGGCACTAGCACACCCTTGTCCTACCGGCATCTCCCCCATGATCCCTACAAAACCAGAATGGACAAAAGTGTGGAGGGAAAAGTACCCTTTCCTTTTATAACACGGTTAAATTGAAAACTGATTACCACAAGGTAAGAGTTTTCAGGTGGGCAGAGCCTCTCAGGACCAGCTAGACCAGGAAGAAGGTCCAACCAGCCCTGCCTTAGGGCCAGAAAGTTCTGCGTTGCCCCAGGACCTGGAAGGAAATTTCTAGAACCTTCTCACAAATAAACCACAGACGCAAAATTAGCAGGTCAGTTTCAGGACCTGGGCCACCAGGACTGGAGCCACAGAACTCTCGCATCCCCAGATCAGCTGGGTTTGCCTCTCCGTTCTCAGAATCAGGGCGCAGGTGTGCAGAGGGCAGGGCAGGCCGCTTTCCACAACAGACATGCTCTCCCACAACAGACAAGAGATGCTATAGGATGATGTCAGGGGATGTGATGTGACCTATTTGGAACCCAGAAGAAGCTTAAGCACCTAAGCAAGTAGAGGAAGCACAGAGGCAGGGCGTGCCCACCCACTCCAGTGCCAGTTCAGGGCTGAGGAAATCCCGGGCTCTCTCAGGGAGTACCCGCTCTGGCCGGGCCTGCAAATACCACACAGAACCCTGGCTGACTTAGGAACACTGGTTGAAAGATCCGCCTTCCCTCGTGGCCCACGGCCGTAGCCCAGAGCCTGGATGGTCAGCGGCAGCCAAGCAGTGGAGGAAGCCGGACTCTATGGACTCCAAGGCCAGCTCCCAGCCCTGCTCCCACTGTCTGCACCGTTAGCCCTCTGTTCCTGGAGCCCCACCCACGGCCTCAGCTCCTCCTCTTTAAGGAGCCAGGTCCGCCAAACCACAATGAGATATCACTTCACATCCATTAGGACAGCTATTATTTTTATACAAAACCTGAAAGTAGCAAGTGTTGGTGAGGATGTGGAGAGATTGGAACCCTCGGGCACCATTGGTGGGAATGTAGAATGTGCAGCCACTCTGGAAAGTAGTGGTGGGGGGGCCCACAAAAAATTAAACATAGAATCACCAGGTGGTCCAGCAGTCCCTCTCCTGGGCAGAGACCCAGAAGAAGTGAAATCAGGGACTCAGGCCCGTACTGCCAGGTTCACGGCAGCGTTACTCGCAACAGCCAAAAGGCAGAAACAAGCAAGGCGTCCATGCACAGAGGAACGGGTAAACCAAATGTGGTCCGTCCGGGCTCTGGGGTATTACTCAACCGTACAAAAAGAAAGGTTCTGACACCTGCCACAACGTGGATGAGCCTCAAGGACCTTTTGCTCAAGCTAGTCGCAAAAGGACAAATGTTCTCCTGATTCCATGGTGACATGAGATTCCTAGATCGGTCAGGTTTACGACGAGACAGTAGAATAGTGGTTGCGGGGGTGCGGGAGGGGCAGTTAGTGTTTCATGAAGACAGGGCTTCTGTCTGGGATGATAAATAACTCATGAGATGGATGGCAGTGAAGACTGGACAACAACGTGAATGTATTAAATGCCACCGAACTGTGCACTTGACAATGGTTAAAATGGTAAACTTTATATATATTTAACCATAATAAAAACAAAACATTTAAAAAGCCAGGTCCAAGGGTCCAGCAAGATCCAAAAGTGAGCACTGCAGGGCCACCTGGCAGCCCCCCGCTTTTAGAAACCAGAGGCCACTCTGGGACCGAGGCAGGCCGCACGTGCCCCCTCTAGGTGGACGCTGGCTGTCTCTGCACCCTGCCTGCAGGTTCCAACCTTGTGCAGTGACAGGATCCCCGACCAGAGGAGGCTGGGCCCAGAGCGACCCCTGAGAGACCAGCCGCGGCGGCAGCCTTCTCAGGGGCCAGGTTTGACTCACAGCCTTTTCCTTCTATTTTAAATTACACCTGTGACTCATGATTACGCTCTCCTGCAAACATCAAACAGCACAGACAGACCCAAAGCCCTCCCCTACACCCCCAGGTGACACGCCTTTCTCAGAGAGCCCGCCCTTGCACACGCACTAGGACAGATAGAAGTGTGGGTGGGGTGGGTGCCTGTGCGTGTGTATACGGCATACATGTGTGCTGTTTGTATGACTCTGGCATATGTGTGAGGGGGGTATCTGTGTCATCTGCCTGTGTGCGTGTGCACGTGCTTGGCTCCGGCTGTGGTCAAGGCTGTGCTCCTGCTTTGGGACTTTCTAGGACCAAGGCTCCCAGGGTATCTGCCCCCACTGATAAAAAGGGAAATGAATGTTCTTGGGGCTACTAGGCCTTGAGCACCCCTGGGCTGGGCGCCAGCTGTGGGGACCCAAAGGCATAACATCGCTCTGTGGAAGGGCGTCACGTTGGCAGATTGAGGGCAGTGGACGAGGCTTGGGCAGGCCACGAGCCGGAGCCCATAGCAGGACAGCTGGCCTCTCCTCTGGAGGTCCCAGCCCCACAGGCAGCCAGACCCACCAAGGAGCACAGCCCAACTGATCAGTGTGACCAGCCAGGTGCAGGTCATGTGACCATGGGTGTTTCTGAGAGGAAGCTGATAGTCCCTGCCCTCAAACTATGTGACTGAAAGCCATCAGGCTGGGGTTCTGAGACACCTCTGCCCCAGAGGTGGATTAAGCTGCGTTGAGGGCCCGGGTGCAGAAGAAAATATTGGGCCCCTTAAAAAAAAGAGAGAGACACGGAAAATAAAAATACATATTTTTAAAACCATAAATGAAACAAGTACATACCCACAAACTAATTTACATCCCTGCGTATTTACGTCTGCCCTGCAGGAGAACCTTTGTAAGTGCAAAGCAGCAAATGCGATTCTATTGCTCCAATGAGTGGTAGCGCAGCCGTGTGGGGCCTACGCAGCGTAGTGTGTGTATAGTATGCAATGTAGTAATGAAATAATAAAAATAAGCGAATATAAACATACTATCAGGTTTTACCACCGATTGTAAACTTGTACATAATTTAAATTGCACATATGAAACCAAACTTGGTGTCCTTAGGAAAAAGCTGTAAAGTTGGGGTTTTGCTGGGCCCTTCAGAAGTCGGGGCCCAGAGCGCAGGCCCGGTGCGCATGCCTGGTGCGCCCGCCATTAAATCCGCCTCTGCTCTGCCCCGCCCCGCCCAGCCCACCTGGTGCCTTACAAGGAGCCGAACTTCTCCTGCACAGGGTGACCAGGGTGGTCCTGGAGGGGCAGCCGGCCCTGCCAGGACCGGTGCTGCAACTGGAGCCCAGCCAGGACCTCGCAGGCATGGCCTGAAGCCTGGGGACAATGTCCACTGCCCTAAGGGCAAAGGGGAACATCCAGCAGGGCGTCAGGAACAAGCCTGCCCTCCCCAGGTGGTTCTCGCTTTCCTTCAACATGGCTCAGTGAACCCACCGGGCCTCCATCCACACCAGCAGACCTTCACAGGAGGGGAGGGTGGAGAAAAGGAGTCATTAAAGCAGAGCCCTTCCCCTTAGGGCCTGATCTTAGGAAAACTTGAGGGGTTTTCCGCATAGGTTTGGCAGGGGGCAGGGAAGTGTGGTCAGCTTGTCCCATGACTCTGGGAAGACGTCAGATGGCCTGGCTGAGTGACGCTTCTGTCCCTGAATGCTCGATCTGTATTCGAGTGCTGTCCTATGAGCCTCACGGCATGATCTGTTGGGTGGCGGCGAGGGGTTTGTTATTTGTAAACATTATTCTAAACAATACTGTCATTAGCATCTTTTCCAAAGCTCTTCATTTCTATGTGAAATTTTATATTAGGATAAAGCCTTAAAAATGGAATTAATAGTCCTGGCTGGTGTGACTCAGTTGGTTGGAACATCATCGCATAACCAAAAGGTTGCAGATTCGATTCCTGGTCAGGGAATATACCTGGGTTGTGGGTTCAGTCCCCAGTCTGGGCATGCAAGATCCACCATCCAGACGTGTATGACCCCTGGTCCAGGTGTGTATGGGAGGCAACCAATTGATGCATCTCTCACAGTGATGTTTCTCTTCCTCCCTCTCTCTCTAAAAAGCAAAGAAAAAGTGTCCTTGGATGAGGATTAAAAAAAAAAAAAGGAATTGATAAATGGAGAAATGCTCTTAAAATCTCGGGTGCATGTTGCCAAACCACTAGAGGAGACTCCTGACGTTAAACCTTGCCAGCACTTAAGAATTCTCATTTAAAAGTAATTTGCTAATTGCAGAAGTGGAAATACATAGTATCTGCCTTAGTTTCCTGGGGCTGCTGTAACAAAGCACCACCCAGTGGGGTAGGGGGCTTCAAACAGCAGACATTTATTCTCTCAGTTCTGGAGGATATCGAGGTGTCCCCAGACTCTAGGGGAAGGTCCCCCTGCTGGTTCTCAGTAGTTCTTGTCGCCTCTTGACTTGGAGATCCATCGCACCACGTGACCGTCTTTTCCCTGTGTGTCTCTCCTTCTTACAAGGACACTAGTCAGATTGGATTAGGGTCATCCTACTCCAGTCCTACCTCATCTTAACTAATCACGGCTGCAATCGCTCTGTTTCCAAACACGGCCACAGTCTGAGGTTCCAGGGTTAGGACTTCAGCATAGCTTTTGGGGAGACACAGTTCAACCCATGAGAGTATTCATTCATTTTACTGTGTAATCCTTGAATGTCCCTGCTAAGACTGATCCTTGTCTTCATGTTCATTGGACATTTGTATTTCCAGTCCTATGAGTGGGTCTTAGCCAAGACTCTTGGTTGCGAATGACAGAAATGCAAGTCAAAGTGCTTTAAGCTACAAGGGAAGGTGGTGGTTTGTGTCACTAAAGGGTTCGGAGTACATCAGGCTCCAGGCTGAGCTAGGTCTGGGTCCTCAAATATTCCTCTGTCCTCTTCCATCTTTTCACCAACGTTTTTCAGCTCAACTCCTCTTGCTGACTTTGTTCTCATGCCGCACGTTCCCTTTTGCAGCAACAATAGCTACAATCTTACCGGTGTAACAGCCCACGGAAAGGGCATGCCTTTTCCCCAGCAGTTCCAGCCAGTGACTCAGGGCGTCCTTCACTGGCCAGCTGTGTGTCACGTGTTTGACCTGTGGAGGGGAAGTGTACGTCAGCCCATTCAAATCTCATGGACTAAGGGTGGGGCGGGGGGGGGGTGTCCAGAGACCTGTGAACAGACGAAGGAGCCACAGACTCCTCTGAGTGGGTGAAGTCAAGAGACGTCTCCTAGTAGGGCAAATGTTTTTGTTTTTTTCTTATTTATTCTGAGAACTCATTTTACATATTAAGGATATTACTTTTTTACGTCTTTCTTACACCTATTTTTCTTATGTTTGTCTTTATTTGATGTGATTTCTTTCCTGGATGCCAAATGCTGCCTTTTGGGCCGTGTCACTCCTGGGGCACCTTACCAGGTGGCATCACTGCATAATAATGTCCAATCAGAGGACTTCGTCGGGCCGCATCCCTTGGGTGTGAAGGCTGCCACTGGGCAAAAGGGGAAAAATCCCCTGTGTCATCCTTCAGTAAATGAATTGGCATTTAAAAGCTCATCTTTATCGCCACAGACGTCACAGCTGAACGCTAAAGCAGCGGAACTACTGCAACACCTAATAAAAGCACAGCCGGCGCCTATAAAAGCCACTGGCATTGGGCAACCAAAGAAAAGAATGCCAAGGGCTACTTCAGCGTGAGCAGGTCTCAAGTCCTCTCTCAATCTTAAAAGTGTGATAAGGAGTGTAACTTTGATCTCATTAACCTGCACTAAAGGTAAATATCACGGCGCTGGCCTGCCCCTCCCAGTGACCAGCACTGCCTGCCTAGGGGGAGCTCCCAGGCCGGCCCTGGGGTCAGGTGGAGCCCCAGGTCCAGCCCCTGGTGCCGTCCTCCCCAGCCCTGGCCCTGGCCAGCCCCTCACTGCGCTCCCTTCCCTCCCCTCTTCTCCTTTTCCGGGGGTAGATTCTATTGTAAAAATCAAGGGAAGGCCCCGCTGTTAACTCTTTGTTTCCCCCACCCCAACCCCGTCAGGATCCCAAGTCACCTCATTATGTTTACATTCAAGGGTAACAGCATCTCAGAGGTTCCTGGCAAAAGGGCTGCATAACTGCGGGCCCAGGGGGCCATTTCTTTCGCACAGCTGGCAGGAGTGGGCATGATGGGCAGGGCCTGGGGCTGGGAGAGCAGTGAGGAGTGTGGGGTGGATATGGGGGCGCCTGTGGCCAAGCCCGAGTTACTACACAGATTATGCACCCCCTCACCCTGGAGGAGGTGATTTAAAGAGCATGTAGGGTCCCTGCCACCCCTCAGGGTACAGGCCTGACCGATCCTGTCCCCTTCACAACTCCTACCCAGGAAGGAGGTGTCCCCAGGGCCACAGAACAACACATGGGAGGTGACTTGGAGGGGTGAGGGTGGGGAATAGTGTGCGACTGACTGGGACAGGGTCATGTTAGATGGAAGCATCCCCCCAAAATAGGCACTGTATTAGTTAGAATTCTCCAGAGAAATAGAACCAATAGAACGAATTGATAGGTAGGTAGGTAGGTAGAGTTGGTTGGATAGATGGATGGATGGTTGGATGGATGGATCGATACATCAAGAAGAGAAGAGAAGAGAAGAGAAGAGAAGAGAAGAGAAGAGAAGAAGAGAAGAGAAGATCTATTGTGTGGAATTGGCTCACATGACTCTACAAGCTAACAAGTCCTGAAATCCGATGTTCACAACCTGGAGACTCAGGGGAGCTGGTGGTGAATTCCACCCAGGTGTGAGGGCCTGAGAACAAAAAGCATCCCCGTTCTAAGTCCTGGTCGGAGTCCAAGGGGGAAGAAGGGATGTCCCAGCTCAGCAGTGAGACAAAGAGCCACTACCCTCTCCCTCTACCTCGAAGGAGGGAGTTGGTTAGAGCACGCTGTCACCTTCATTTCATTCCATTCTGCAGAGCCCTCCAGCAGCTGATCTCAGAGCTGGGGCAGGGCCAGGAGTGAAGGGGTCCCACTGGGGCTGTGCCCCCAACCACGCATCAGGGAGGGAGGGGGCCCAAGCCATCACAGAGCAGCAATGCTGGTCCCTGTGTTTGTGATTTGGGGACAACCCTACCTTCTTATCATTTTACTATATTTAGTACATTGAATTGTCTTCCTTTATAGAGTTCAGATAACTCCAGAAGTCAGGAAAATGTTTGCAAGTCCTTCGGGGTCGATAGACATGCCCCCAGCACAGACTCACGCACCCTCCCACATGCTCTCACGCCCATACCCACGCACACACATACTCACATAAGAACACAGAGCTCCCTCGGACACCCCCTTCTGCTGACCCCACTGCACTGTCCCCAGTGAGCCCCCCGCCCACCGCATCCTTTCCCACTTCCCTTCCCAGCCACCTGGCGTTGCTGCGGGCCTCCCGGAGGCGTGACAGAAGTCGTGCCAGCATACACTTGGCTAACCCGTGTAAACATGCCTGTTGCAATATGTATAGGAGGCTGCCTCTCTGGCCTGCTGGACGTGCTTCCTGCCAGGAAGACCGTGGTCCTGAGGCCCACTAGGACGAGGTCAGCTGGCCGTCAGCCGGCTCTCCTGGCCGGCCTGCAAGGTCCCCTGGCCGCAGGAAGCAGGCTGGGGCTGGGCATGGCTGCCTGCAGGGTATGGTCTTGGCCTTGCATGTCTGGGAAGGCCAGCGAGGAGCACAGCAGGTGTGCCCAGGCCCAAAGGCACCCCCACCCTGCCAGCCAAGGGGTGCCCGTGCCTAGGAGGGAGACGCCGGTTTCCTTAACAGAAAGGCCAAACCCAGGACTCAGGTCTGAGGGTCCCAGGCTGGGAGTGGGAGGAGGAATGGGGCCTGAGGCTGAGCGGGAGCCAGCAAGAAGACGGTAAGACGGGGCAGCCGGAGCTCATGGGGCTGGGCTTCCTGCCCAAGCCTCTCCATGTGGTGGCCTCTGAGGGTCCTGAGACAGAACCTCAAGCTGACCCGCTGCACAAAGACTCGTGTAGCAAGTGCCAATTTCTTTTGAATCAACCGGCGTCCTCGGAGGTGGAAGGGCCAGGTCCTTGTAAGGATATTCACCAACAGGGCGGTCACTGAGGCTGAGGGCCTTAGTCCCTCTGTCCTGGTCTCCAGCAAGTGACCAGGTCTCCCCCGGGCCACCTGTTCGCCGAACCCGTTGTGCCCTTACACCACCCACTGTGGCCTGACCCTGCTCGGGTTTCCACAGGAGCCAGGACGGCAGCTTCTGCAGACCGGTCCATGCTTATTTCACCCAGGGACAGCCTGTCTCTGACCTTGCTCCAGCCCTAGAAGCGCTCACCACCCCCTCCTGAGTGCCAACCTTGAACCTGAGTCTTAAAAAGCGTGTGTCCTTGGCTCCCAGGTGGAGGGCAGCGTGCAGCTATCACAGACAAGGGGTTCGGTGTTGGCTTCTGGGGCACAAGGGGGTTATCCTCAGGCCCGTGCCTCCGCCCCTGCCTGGGGGCCTTCCCAGCGCCCACCCAGAACCCCAAGAGCAAAGCCCGATCAACAGAGCCGGGGCTTGGTGGATGAATCTCGGCTTCCTCGGTCCACGGGCACTGTGCAGGGGGTGCCTAGGACCCTCCCAGCGGCCCCGTTACCCACAGCGTCTACCCCTCAACAAAGCGTCTTCCCTTCCCTGTCCCACCTCCTCACTGCTTGAGAACACCTCCAAATACACTCCGTTCACCCAAACCCTTGTGTTTGGAGGAACCCGAACTAAAAGAACTTGAGCGTGGCCCCAGGCGGCCCTCTGAGCAAACGCTGGAGCGCTGGGAGGGCAGACGCCCAGACCCCTTCTTTTTCTTTCCACCTCCAGCACCAGGGGTGGGAGAGCAGGGTATGTGGAGAGCAAAGACCCTTCTTTTCTCGGCTTGGAAACACCGCCAAGAAGGATTTCGAGCTGGGGGAAGCGGGGAAGGACGGCCTAGAGGCCCCGTGAGCCCTTTGTTATGAGGTCCCTGCAGCAGCACGGCACAGGCTCAGCCATCCCGTGACGTCAATCCGTGTTTATTCCTTCCTCTCTCGGAGCTGAGCCCGTGAGCCCCCACCTTATGTAGATCAGGTTGGAAATAACCTCAGCTGCAACTAATGCCTGATTTAATCAGAGAAAACCGTGGAGCCCATTAGAACTCCACTGGTAATGACGTTACTCACCTGCTGTTGAAAAGCTCTCAACAGCCACAGCCCGTGGGAGGCGGATCAGGGCGTCCCTGCAGGAACACAGCGAAAAGCCCACCGGCCGCACCTGCCCCTCCCCCAGCGCGACCCTCCGGCGGCTTCCTGCGGATCCACCTTCAGGAAACCCGATATATTAAAATCCAAACTCAAATAAAATGCAAGTTACTGAGGCCTTATTTATTTACTTATTTTTGCCTAGTGGTTCCCAAAGGATTCCTTTCAATCTGACCTGACCAATGGATCCCCTTTCCCAGCGACGAGTCACTGTAGGTCGGGGGACCAGCCACACACTAGGTGCCTGCAGGAGAGGAAAAGGACTGGGTATAGACTCTGCCCCCTCCCTGTGTCCTCACGGGGTCATACCCTCTGTGTGTGCCTGTGTCCCCATGTCCTCCTAGAAGGACGCCGGACCTGTTGGATCAGAGCCCACCCGAATGGCCTCGTTTTAACGTAATCGCCTCTGGAAAGCCATATCTCCGAATACAGTTCCACTCTGAGAGGCTGGGGGTCAGGGTTTCAACACAGGGATTTGGGAGGACACAGAACCCATGACGATGTGAAGGAGAAGTGGCCTTCAGGGGGACAGCAGCTTGATCCTGTTGCGTCTTCTTTTAAGTGAAAGGGAAGAGCCCACGTCTCCCCAGGGCCCAGGGCCCGGGGAGCACAGGAAGAGGACAATCGAGGCGCAGCCTCCGGGGCTTCTCAGCGCCTCTGCCCTAGGCACCCCTCGGGGTCTAATCACCTGTGGGCACCCCATCCTGGCCATCAGGTTGTGGGTTTTGTCACATAGCACGTTTAGACGGCAGCCCCAGACGTCCCTGTGAGGGGGTCTGTTGCCATGGCCCCAACTCCTGGGCGGTAGATTAGGTGCTGCCAATCCAAGGGGGAGGAGCCAGAACCCGACGAGAAGCTCGGAGTGCGCACCCCCGCCTCCCAGACACGGCAGGAGGACGTGCTTTCTCTTCTCTTTGAAAGAGCCTTCTCTGATTACCGCGGCAGGGCCGCGTCCGTCTGGGCAAACAGCGCGAACGAGGAGTCCTGCGGGCCGTGTGCACCAGAGCGGAGCCAACTGTCTGTGCTTGTCTTCACGTCGGAATTAAAAATAGAGTACAGCCTCTTACCTACCAACCAGCACTGCCTCTCAGGTTTCCCTCTCGTCCCCGTCCACCCAGACCTTCCTTCTGAAAAAGGAAAACTCTATTCAGACACCCCAGCCCTCCAGGCCCCATGAGTGTGGCCGGGCTACTCCCTTGGGCTCCCTCTGCCAGCACCTCCACCCTATGTCCCTGCTTCACCAGGAAAAGGTACCCTGGGGGTGTGCAGACCCAGTCAAGCCCCCAAAGTTTCACAGGGCTCTTGAGACAGTAAGTCTGTGTCTCTATTTTGAAAGCTATTCTTTCTGCAAAAGCTTTTTAAAAAATCAATTTGAATGAGCTGTGTGTCAACAGAAGGCAGTGCTAGGATTGGCCTTGCAGGGGCCAGTGGTGGCCAGGCCATGACCAAGCAGGGGGCCAGAGTAGCAGGGTCCATGCTCCCCAGCTGTGAGTTGGGCCTGGGAGGGCCCCCAGCTTCCTGTGGACCCCTTCCCCCCCTCCTCCCTGCACCCCAGACCGGCTCCATGTGCAAAGGGGTGAGGAAGGGCACCCAAGTCCCACAGTGCAGGGACGGGAGCAAGAGTGGGAAGATGAGCTGAATTTCCGGAAAGTTCTTTCCAAATGCAGAGTGATACATGAACCTTGGGGATTTCTCATCGATCACCCAGCAGTCAGGGGCTGACGTCAGCAAGGTCCCTCGGATCCGGTCAAAGGAATTCAGACAACCCCTTCCTCCTGCGCTGTTTCCATCAGATCTGAAAAACGGCCAAGGGAAATCCAGGCCTGGGTTGGGCACCAAATGTCCTTTTCAACATGGCCCTGCTAGAGCTGGGCTGCACAATCCCAGGGCCTCAAGGCCTGGACCCGGCCCTCGGGTCACTCCCAGCTCCGACTCTGTTTCTGCATCTTAGGCTTTGAGCGTGGAGGGACAGCCCCTCCCAGGGCTGGCTCATTCCTAGAGATAGTAAGAGACTTGGTCCGCAGCTGCCTTTCGTATGCAAACCCACCCCTCCGGAGCCGACACACCCAACACCCCAGGCGGCCATCCCAGGGCCAGGTGCCAGACAACTAGGGGTGTCCCCTATGCCCCTATCTGCCAAAATTATGCAAACCGGCCAATTCTAAGCCTGCTGACCCAGCCCGGCTCATCCCGTTCTTAGAAACCACGGGGAAGGCTCTTGACCACGCTGCCGCTCCCCCGTCCTGCCTGGCCCATGTGCTCCCTGAGAGGCCCTGTGTGGTGGCCCCTCCTCTTGAGACCTGTGAGAAACAAGCTCTTTTCAGTGTCAGTCCCCTGACTTGTTGGCCTCACCATACTGGATAATAAATAAAATCCACATTTCAAAACCCTGCACGCACGGAAAGCAGGTCTGGCAACCCCTTCCCCCCTCACCATACACGGCCCAGAGGCCACTGCAGACAGGGCCAGCATTGCCCACCATGGGACTTCGTGGGACCTGGCGCCCTTGCTGGGTGGACCCCCTTGTCCATCGCCCCATCTCTTCATGGATGAGGGTCAGCCGCTGTGCAGTAGCTGTCCACAGAGAGCCGGCAGCCGAGGGACTATGCCATGAACATCCCTGGGTCTGCCCACACCCTGGAGCTGCTGTCGAGTGCCTCAGGTACCTGCCGAGGGAAGGGGTGTCCAGGGCCCACCCCTGCACCGGGGCACTGGGCCGCATCCTTTGTGCCAGCCCAGCCCCCCTTCCCCTCACTGTCAGCACCTCATCCCAGGCTGGGGCCTTCACTCCCCCCCTCCCAGTGTAACATCACGCCTCTGCTTATCTTGCAGCATATTCTGGTGGAGCGGCTGCCGGAGCCACACAGCCAACGCTTCCGTCCTCCAGGATCCTATAATCCCACCACATTCCCCTTCCCTGCACACCGCCCCTGGACCTAGTGTCCTCACCTGTCATCCTTCCTGTCACCTCCACCCCCTCAGGCTGTGACTCAACCCTGCTAATCCCCCAACTCTGCCCCTCCCTCCGCCCCGCCCCCCCCACCTCAGAGCACGTGGTTCTCTGCTCTGCTGGAATCCGGCCCCTGAGTCTTCAGATCTTTTTTCCTCAGGTACCTCCACCTATGGGCTGCTCCCCACCTCCCTGCCCTCCTGGTCCTTAATGCCCCAGCCAGGGGCAACCCTGCTGCCTCCAGGAATCCCCAGGATCTGAGACGATTCAACCCTGACCTCTTGTCCTGCCGTGGCGTGCTGGCTCCCACCATGTTGCCGCCAATCGACACTCAGGGGCTATCTCCCAGAATGTGCCAGAGATGACAGATGGAGGGGACAAGAGACCTAAGCAAGGCTGTGCCTGGGGGAGACATCGGGGACCCAAAGCTTAGGCCGCCCAGGGTCAGGACAAGAATGGGGTGTCTCCCTTCCAGGGAGGCAGATCGGGGGACACCCGTTTAGAAACATCTTCCGAAACCCTCCAGAGCGAGGATGGTCCCTGCCCTGGAGCACAGGGCTCTGGTGGGACGGATGAAGTTCTTAGCCGGAGTCACAGTGGGTCACAAAGGTGCCCACAGTGGACTCCTGACCTCAACAGAGGTGACGTTGTCCCCTCCAACCAGAGGACATCAGAAGGAGCCACACTGGAATCAGGCTGATGCAGCACCAGTCTCTGCCTGCGCCCTTGGGTCTCCCGGGCAGATTATGACCTCAAAAGGGCGGCAGCTCCCTTTTCTCTGAGTCACCAAGACCAGGACCCTGAGCCTGACAAAGACGGCTCCCCATGCCAGTCTCACAGAGCCTCTGAGACATGCTGCGAGGGGCTTGCTCTGCCACCCAGTCCCACCAAGTGGGAGGGAGGCTGGTGGTGCCCTTCTGAGCAGAGGGGCTCCTTCCCCCGGGACCCCGACTCCAGCAGCCATGGTGGCCTCGGGTCAGAGAAGGTCTAGTCATGCGGGCCAGCTTGCTTTTTGTTTGGCCCTTGACTCAGGCTCCCTGGGCTGCAGCCTTGGAGGCCATGCAGCCAGAGGTCCCATCCGTCATTGTCAATTGCTGGGAGAGGGTGTGCCCTCCTCATCGAGGCTGGGCACCCAGGCGCCCCATAAACGGGAGCACATCTCCCCGCTCCCACCCCTGGCTTCTTCCCAGCCTCTCCAGAGGCAACCTCTATCATGAAGCAATGTTACTTTTTACCCAACTATCTAAACAATATAGTGTTCTGTTTTGCTTGATTTTGGCCTTTATACAAGTTGAAGCATGTGTCATGAAGTCCTTTGCAATTCGCTCTTTTTCGCTCAATATTGTGTTTCTAAGATGACCCACATTGTCACATGTAACTAAAGGTTATTCTTTTTCACTGCTGTATACTATTCCGTGTGTAACTACTGCACAATTGGCGTATGAAGTCGCTGGTGATGAGCAGAGCATCTGGAACATCCCTGTCTGTTCTGGTACCTGTGAGCTTTCTCTAGTCTATAATCCCATCTCTCTCTTGCTTCCTTCATTCAGCCAAGCGGCAGAGCCTGTGCCGGGGCGGAGGAGGCGGGTGTGCTGTGCCTGGCATAGTACGCCCAGCAATGGCAGGTGGTCCTGTTAATGAATGTGCGTTTCTCAAGGTTGTTTACTGGTTTCTTGATCATCGCAGCTGCGTTCTCAAGACAACGGGCCCCTCCCGGTAGAACGTACCTGTGCTTTGAAAGCCTCTGAGACCTGGGTGGGCAGGGGCGGGGGGCAGGTCAGAGGGCATGCGCAGAGCAGCAAGGTCTGCGTGGCTGGGGCCCCGCCCTCCAGTGTTACGTGGACATGAGGACTCAGCGGAACTTGGGCAGAGGCCTGGCGCGTGGAACTTCTCCCGCTGGGCGGGGAAGAACGCCCTGTGGTTTACCGGCCCATTGCAGACCAGTACTTTTACGAAATAAAAGACAAAGGAGCAACTAGAAAAATGAAATTAAAAAATGAAAAAAGCAAGCGAAGGCATACAAAAGGCAAGGCCAACGTTTTCACTGCTGTGTTCACATGGAGTCAACTGTCCGGTGGGTGGGCGGGAGAACAAGAAAGGCCAAGGGGGCCAAGAGAAGGGGACGACCAGGAGTTAAGGGCCAGAGAAGTGGAGGGAGGTGAGGATAGATGACTCAGAGACAGGAAAGTCATGGGACGCTGGAGAGACTGGGGGGCGAGGCAGGGCCCGGTGCGAAGGCCCCCCGCCCCATGGATGTGCCCCCGCCCCATAGTGGGCCCAGCTCACCTAGAAGTTCTGCTGGGCCACCACCCTGGGACTCAGCTTCCCCACCTATGTAATCGAGAAACAAGGTACCTGCCTCCGAGTTGTAGTGACAATGACATTATGAGGCCATGCTGAGCACGCACAGAAAGCCTGCAGGTCAGCAGCACCTGCTTTTACAGATGGGGAAGCGTCCATGTCTCACTGAACGACATGACACCGGCTCGCCCACTAGCCTCTGGGCACGTGAAGCCTGGCCTTCAGCAGAACCACCGGGGCTTTCTAGGGTTAACAGCCCAGGTGGAGCCATAACCTTCAAGGTCGGTGTGCTGACAACAGACCCCTGGGGGCCGGGCCCCCACCGCAGCTTCCTTATCTTCCCCAACAGCCCTGGGTGCCTTTCTAATTCAGGGCTTTCCAAGCAGCCTCGGGCTCCTTAAACGGTCAAACACGGCCTGATTGCTCCAGCCTGGTCATCAGCTCTGGGTTCAATCTCCTGTCACATGCCACAGTCTCTGCCCTCCCCTCCCCCCAGCCATCTGCAGGTGGGAAGGGTCACTCACTCCCACTCAGCCTCGGGCACATGCTGTCCCACACCCCAGCCTAGCAAGGAGGCGGTTTTCTCTGAGCACTTAGAGCTTGATGGGGGCGGCACCGGGCCCCCGGAACACAGCTCTGTGCCAGAGAGCCAGGCAGTGCTTGCCAGCTTCAGCAACTTACCGAGGGAGCTTCCCTTTCCACTTAAAAATCACCTCCACTCCCTGGTAAAGAAGAAACATTTCTGAAATCAAGGAAGATTCTAATTGGAAAAAGCAGGTGATTAATCTCAAGGGCTCCAAACGCAGTAGGCGCAGGTGCTGCCCGTCTGAGGGTGGTGGCCCTGAGCACACCCACCCCCCACCCCCATGCGGCAGCATGACGGCAGAAGAGGGAAGGGGCCAGGTGCCCTCGAGCCAGCGGCCCCTCTGTGGGAGCTCCATGCCGGCCTCCACACAGCTATTCCAGGGGTCTTGTCCCAGAGCTCACGCTCTGCCACTGCCAGCCCCATGTGTGGATCCAGCCCCCTCAGTGTGAGGTCTGGGCCACGGTGGGGCCTTACCCAGCTCTGTGTGTCCTCTACCCACTCGAGGGGAGGTGTGGGGGGGGGCGGGGGGCAGTGCCCTTTTACCAGGAAGTCAAACAGCTTCATCCAGAAGGAGACACAAATGGGACCTCAGCAGGGGCTGCAGGACTCTTGAGAGCCAGGGGTTGGCCTGCCAATCCCCCTTTGAGAGGGGGGCACAAGCTACATGGACAGACCCAAGTGTGGCAGCTCAGCCCAGCGCCGAGTAGAGGTGTGAGAGGCCCACATGTCTCCAGTTGTCTGAGTGCCCTGGGAAGAAGAGCCCCACCTCCCGGGGCCCCTGGGAGCTCCGCGGACCGGCTCCCCTGCAGGCTCGCCAAGGGGCAGTTTTCCATCAGGGCGTGCTGGTTGCAGACCCAGGGCTCCTGATAATCGCCCTCTGGGCCCGCGTCAGCTGTTCGCTGGGGACACAGGGAAGCGCCCAGGGCAGATCTTTCTCACGGCAGCGTGCAGCCCACATCCCTGGCCCCCTGCACACCCCCACCAGGAATTTAGAGTCGGAGTGTAGGGCCCTGGGGATGCACTGTCAGGGCCCAGGTGTGGCCGAAATAGGGGTCACACACTAAAACCTGACAGGCTCAGGGGAGGCCCACATGGCGGACCTACAAACTCAGAGAGCTAAAGTAACCACATAGGATGGTCTGGAAGTAAAACTTCTGACTAAAAGTGAGTCATGAATGGTAGTCACATCCCAGTCTGGTATCTTCATTGACAAAGGTCAGTCTTTACCTTAAAGAGCCTGTCTGTTGTCTTTTTGGCCCTGATAACGTACCTTTGGAATGTCGGATAATCCTCTTTACCCAGACCCCCTCAGGGCACAACCTCCCACCAGAGCAGGGGACCACAAAGCCCTCGTTGTTACCTTGTTGCCCAAATACCACCTCTCTGCGATGCGAATGTTCCATGTTAACTATCCCGCACCCTCCAATGTGAAAGGAGTTTGTGTCTCTCCATCTCACTCCCCATCCAGTCCCGGAGATCTCCCTGCTTTGCCTTCTTCTGCCTCCGTAACCTACCACCCATGGATTTCACGTCACCCTCCTTACACCTTCTTGTTTGATTGCAGTGTATAAAATAAGGTGCAAAACTGAAACCGGAGGGCGGAGGGCTCCTGCTGCCTGTCACCGCTCACCCGTAAAGCAGAAACAGGGACCGGATTATAATTGCGCTTTGATTAACCTCAGAGGTGAGCAATCTCAGAAAGCGGCGGGTAAAACACCCGAATATCCACCTTCGCGTGAGCTTTGCGAAGCGAGCTTCTGCAAGGGGAAATGCGGGAGTGGGGGCGATTCCCGGAGGGGGAATTCCTGCGAGGAATTCCTAGGGGGAGCACAGACGATCTGTTTCTCTCGGGAGTAAGGGCAGGGGAGCAGAAAGGGGGGTCGTCAGCCTCTTCCCATCTGGCTGCCCTCGTTCCAGTTATCTCCCCCAGTTAGCGTTCCTCTCCTCCCAACGCGTGTGGGTTTACGGCCAGTGAGGCTGTGTGTTCTCTGGTGGGGGGAGAGGTATAATTTGCTCCCAAACTGTTTGGTCTGGTTTAATTTTCTTGTCTCAGTTTCCCCATTCCACTCACTCGGGAATTTTTCTCTCTTCTTACTATCCGGCTCAAAGATGCCATTATCTAGAGCATGTTCTCAGTCCGTCAAGATTCTGCTTCCTGGTAATTGTCGTCAGTTTGGGGTAAGTAATCTCAGAAACAAATTCTCTACAGTGGTGGATGATTCTTCGCTGGACACTGACAAAGGGGGCTGGGTGGACAGGGGCTTCGTGAAGGTCCTGGAGCCCCCAACAATGCACCGCAGACAGGAGGCTTAAACAACAGAAATTCTCCGTCTGGGGATCAGAAGCCCGCTTCTCAGATGGGGACACTGAGATGCTGTTGCAGGCCATGTAACCAGTTAGGGGCAGAGTGGGGACCGCTTCCCTTGTCCCCTCCTGGGACCTCTGCCTCTCTTCCAGCTCCATGGCCCATCCTCACGCCCCCACACACTGGACTGACCTTCAGAGTGAAGGCAACTGTTTCAATATCATGTTCCTTGGTTTTCATTAAGATCCTGAATCAAAAGAGAAAAGAAACATTTTAAAGATCACTAAAATTTTGAAAAGCTGAATTACTGACGCATGTGCTCTGCGGCTGCATTCCCGTCCCCATCTCCATCTCCATCTCCTTGGCCTCTGGCGCCCGAAAGTGGCGGAGCAGCGGGGCTCCCAGGCCCCCCTTTCGGGGCAGGAGTGTGTGCAGTGTGGGAGGG
Organism: Mormoops blainvillei; assembly: GCA_004026545.1. Lineage (NCBI taxonomy): Eukaryota > Metazoa > Chordata > Mammalia > Chiroptera > Mormoopidae > Mormoops > Mormoops blainvillei. The sequence goes on along the minus strand of PVJD01002357.1, from coordinate 95,474 downwards.
GCACAGACCCACTGGCCTGTCCTCGAGGAGCCTGGGGTCCTGACAGCACAGTGTTGGGACTAGACAAGGGGACCCCAGGAGCCCCATCGCAGCCCTTCCTCCTTGGTCCCCAAGAGCCTGTGCTGTGCAAGGGACCTGAGGAATCCCAAGACAGGACGGTGACGGAGCATCACCCAGTGCTAACTACAGCAAGAGCAGCCAACACAGCTGTGCCAGCCCCGGGGACAGGAGGGGAAGAGGTGGCAACCCCCAGTGGTCACTCGCCCCACAGACCTCAGGCTTTCTTTACAGAAATAATAACTTCCTTCGTGAGGCCCATTTTGCTTAAACACATCCCTCCCCTACAGGGTGTTAAAGAGGGGCGTCCTCTGCCCACACGCTGCCTGGGTGGCTTTGCCAGCACCTGCTCTCTCAAAGGCTGCCCTGAGAAGGCTGTAGCGACAGCACCGGGGACGGCCTGCAGATGCCCACCCAGTGTCCATCTGTGCTCGGGGTGCGAGGAGCTGCGAGGAGCCACATCTTGGCCACTCGCCGTGGGCTCCAGCACATCGGAGCCAGGGGAAGGAGCAAGAACACAAGGCCCCACCCCCGTGAATCACTGCCCCTCCAGCCTTCTCTCCTCATTCCCAAGACCCCCCTCGGCACCCCCGTTCCCCAAAGCCCTTCCACCCCTGGGCTCTGAAACCTGCTTCCAAGGTGTTTCCTGTCCCCTTTTCCAGGCACAGGGTTGTCTGTTCTCTGGGCCTCGCAGCCAGTGGGAAGTGACAGCTAGACCATGGCCTTGGGTGGACACTGTCCTGGGTGTGGGCACAAGGACACTTCACCCAGCACGATGTGCCTCTGGGGTTCTTCCAGGTCACATGGACTGGCTCCAGAGCACATCACTGTGACCTGGACGTGGGCCAGCCCGCTCATGCTCTCCCCGGTTGTGAACAAGAAGGGTTTCCCTCACCCCCTCCCAGGCCTTAAATCACTTGTCCAAGGTCACACGACTACACGAGGTCAAACACCTGCACAAGGTCAAGCATCGGGCATCAGGACCGCAGGAGTCCAAACGGGAGCTGTGACCCCTCCCATGGTTTGACATGAGGGCAACTCCACGCGTGGGGCGCCGGGCAGCGGAAGCCCCTCAGCAGGTGTAGGGAGGGGGTCTTCACAGCAGAAGACACAGAACTCCCTGAAGGAAACCCTGAACTGGGGGGCCCCATGTTAGGGAAACCCTCACATCAGAAATGTGAATGCAGGACTGATTTTCAGTAGCCTGGCTGCCGGTTGAGGCAGGAACCTGAGCATGTCTTGAGAGCCACCCTCCTCCACAGTGTCCCTGCTGGGGGTGAGAGGCACGAACCCTGGCCCCATGCTGCTCAGTCCCTGAAGCTGAGAACACCCCACTGCATGCAAGGACACCACTGTGGGCTCTACAGGAGGCTTCAGCGACCCCGCCTGCGTCCCAACATTGCCCCTGTGACCATTTATGATCTAGGGGCTTTCTAACACCCCGTGACCTTTTAGATCTTACACCTGAAAAGTCTGCCCATGTTTCCATGTGCTCTGTAAGATGGGTGGAAGAAAACTGGAGAATTAGCCAACCGTGAAAACATGTAGCCAGCGGACAGCTAATAAAGAACGAGACAGAGAGGTGGACATTGGCACAGCAGGTGTCCTAGCAGAACACAATGTCCAGGACCCTCCAGAACTAGAGCATGAGGCCATGAGCGGTGGGGGAGGAAACCTGACCACAGCCTTGGATGACTGAGGGTTCTGAGGTTCACACCATCTGGAGCAGCTGCCGGTCCCGGAGAAGCTGCCGACCCTAGAGAAGCTGCTGGCCCTGGGGAAGATGCCACCTTTTGTCCTTTCCTCCTCCGTCCTAGAAGGAGACTGAGGCCTCTCCGGCCCAACCCTCCTTGAATCCTGAGAAGAAAATCATTCCACACCCTAGCCCCACTGCCTGCAGGAAGAAAAAAAAAAGGGGTGGGGGGCTGGTTTGTACACATTCAAACGCAAGCCAGAGAAGAGAACAGCGAGGGAGCCTGGGCGAAGCCGCACGCGGCCTGGCTCCAGAATTTCACGCGTGTATCACTCACAAAGAACCAGGCCAGCTACAGGGGCGCGAATCCAACTTTATGACATTCTGGGAAAGGTGCAATAGCGGAGACGGTAAAAGGCAGAAAGCTCAGTGGTTGCCGGGGGGGGGCGGGGAGGAACAGGCAGAGCACAGGGGATTTTTAGGGCTGTGAAAGTGTTCTGTACGATTATCAACAGGGCACATGTGTCATTATACATGCGCCAAAACCCAGAGAATGTACCTCCCCAAAAGCAAATCCCGATGCAAACTATGGACTTTAATAGCAATGCATCAACACTGGCTCATCGACTGTAACAAACGCAGCACACCGGTGCAAGGCCTAAATAAGGGGAACTGAGGAGGGACCGGGAAGGCGATCTGGGAATCCGTATTTCCCATCCAGTTCTCGGTAAAGGGAAAACTTCTCCAAAAGCATCACATCTATTCACTTAAAGAAGAGGAGGAGAGCTGGGTGGCAGCAGGGTCACTCTGAACAAACCCAGCCGCCTTGCTGTGTGCTCCCTGTGCCCTGCACCGCGGAGAGGCTGGCCCGCCAGCAGCCCACAGTCTGACAAGCTGCCTGGCCTCTGTCCACGCAGGCGGGCGTCCCAGAGACTCCGGGCTGCGCCTGGGCAGCGTGCCAGCCGGGCCGCGTTTGCTCACGTCGGCTTTGACAAATCGCCCCTTAGCTTCGTGGTGCCAGGACCATGATTTACGGGAGCGAGAATGACGAAAGCTGCCGGGAGCTGGCCCTCCGTAAGGCAGCGTTCGGGGCGTTCCTGATGAACCGCGCCGCAGGTCGCCTGTAGCCCAGAGGACCATAGCACTGAGGCGGAGGCCCGTGTCTCCCCCACCCCCAGCCTGCCTGCCAGAGCTCTGTGTTGTGTGGAGTTTGGGGCTAGGGCCATATCCTGAAGCCAGTGCCCACCCCACACCCAGCAACCCGCCCCCCACATTCCTAGCTCTACTCACTCTCTCCAGACGATTTCTTCAGCCAACTCTTTCTCAACCAGGATTGCAGGAGAGAATGAGGCCTTACAAACGCAGGCCTGCGTGGCCGTGTGCTGACTGGCGCAGGGCGCCGGGGAGCCGGTGCCTGCCCAGAGCAGGGAAGGGAGAAATTCCAGGCTCCTGACTCCCCAGGAAGGAGACCCACTGCCCCTGCTTTACGACAAGAACTGGTTGTTCTCGGGGAGATAGCAAACGAGTCCAGCCTCCACCTACAACAGGGCCTGAGGCCCGAGGAGGCGCAGGGCGCGCCCGCGGTCTGTCAGTGGCGGCAGAGCCAGGCTGAGAGGAGGCTCTGTCACCCTGCTGTCCTTGAGGGGCCAGCCTCCTCGCGCCCCAGCTTCTGCCACTTGCGGTGACAGGTGGGGTTTATTTCTTACCTTGCCCCGTTACATAGACCGATCAGTTGTGACTGGGTGGCACTGACTGGTAACCAGACTGATGGTGATCGTTTCACAATATGTACAAATATCAAACCATGATGCTACATGCCTGGAGGTCACACAACTATCCATGGCAGCGAACTCTCAATTTAGAGCAGACGTAAAATAATGGAGTGAGGCAGCAGTCCCCAAAGGCAGCAGAAATCCCCAGGAGGACGGTGACGGGAGCCGTTCCAACGGTGGGCCTGAGTCCACTGTCAAGCTGAACTGCTCCAGCAAGCGGCCGGGCCCCCCGTGCTACAGGTCTCCTCAGGGGAGAGCCCACCGCCTCTGGGGCGGCTCACAGTCATCCTGGCCCTCACCCCATGGGAACCTCACGAAGCCTCCGGTTTACAGTTTACAGGGAGCTTGGGGACAGAGGAACCTGTTAAATGGCACTGCTGTGACACAATGGGCAAAATCCAGAATACACACCCTGAGCAGGAAGTGAACCGGTGTCCCTATCCTTCGTGGGACAGTACCCAACCAACCGAGCCACGCTGATCGGGGCTAAAAAGTAGGTATTCCGTAGAGCTACCCACGGAAGTGCTGCTTGACGACTAGTTTAAAATAATGACAAAAACATCTACAACAGCAAAGAGCAAGCCCATCCTACCGTGAAGCCAAACTCTACCGTCCCCAAGGGTCAACAACAAAGTGTATTGCCCACACCCCGGGGATACACGAGGAGAAAATGTGAACACTTCCATTTTGTTTATTTTGTATCTCGCCTTTTTAAAGTTAAGATGCCTGTACTTCATACTATATAAATACTGTAGTATGCTAGTCCATGGGGCACGCCAAAATAAATATATATTTATATATTGGCAGATGCCGGCAGTGGGACGTCACTGTCTCAGTCATCTCTGGCTGCTAGAGCGAAAATGCCACAGACCGGGTGGTCAAAAGAGTAGGCATTCATTTCGCACAGTCCTGGAGGCTAGAAGTCCAAGCAAGGTCAGGGGCTGGCAGGTCCGGTGTCTGGCGAAGTCCCCCCTTTACTGGCTGGTAGACAGCTGTCTTCTCCTTGTGTCCTCAGAGAGAGAAGCAGCTCTCCGTTGTGTCCCTTCTTGTAAGGGCGCTCATCCCATTCCCGATGGCCCCACCCTTAGCGCCCCCTCCCCTCCCAAAGGCTCACCTCCAGATACCATCACCATTGGGATTCGAGTTCCATCGTAAGAGTTTGGGGGAGCGCACACAACATCCAGTCCCTAACGATCACAAAAGCTTGGAGACCACCCTTCTGGAGAACTCATACAGCAGAGTGGTACCCAAGGTCCTGCCCTTGTTGGCCCAAGGCCATCTCGTCCTGGGTTCCAAGGCAGCTGGCAGCCCCGTCCCAGGGAGCAGCCGGCGGCTGAGAGCCCATGATGCACCCTTGCTCCACAGCCAGCTTTGGCCCTCTGTCCACCACTGTCACCCTGATGTTCTTCCACGGGTCACAGTCTTCCCAGGCGCTACTGCTGTGGCCCCGGGGTCTGGGGGCTTGGTCCGCAGTAGGACAGAAACGCCAGGGCTGCATTTTCAGTTATTTCTTTTAGAAATTTCCCGCCGACAGAGAGTTGGGGACTAAAGCCCTCTGACACCCCATCCAAACAAACCACCAAGGGAACCACAGGGGTGACGGAGTGTCACCACCAGGCGCCCTGACACACGCCTCCTATCTCCCCACAGAGTCTTGGGTTGTCTCGGTCTGATTTCTTGCTCGGAAGTGCATGAAGCTTCCGCAAAGGGCCTTCTCGCAGCTGCAGAAACCTCAAGGAAGGAGCACAGCGGTCACTGTTCAGAAATCAAAATTCAAAACTCGAAATTCTAAGAATGCCAGGAATCACACACTTCACACAAAGAGCACATTTCCCAGATGTCATTTCAGATCACAAAGCACAAAGTCCACGCAAGGCTGGTCTTTGGAAATGTCCAAACACTCAAAGAACGCTGACTGGTGGGTTTCGTTGCGTGTGACCTCACAGTCGTAACTCCTTTGGTCCCTTGGCACCTTTGTCCCATGGCTCTGGAAGCAGCTGGGCTGAGGTGGAACTTGTACCGGTGGTTCCATTCCAGCAGCTGCCACGTTGCGTCTCCGTCAGGTTCCAGGGCCCGGACTTGGTGTAATCGAATCCACGCCAGGCGAGAACACTGGGAGGGGGACGAGTTAAAGATCCCAGAGGAACAGCTCCTGACCCTGCTGGCGGCTGGGACCACAGCGACAGCGCCCCCAGGGCCCCCACCCCCACCCCATTCCAGGGCCACCTCCAGCTCTGTGGGCCTGTGAAGCTGGGAGGAAGAACGGAAGAACGACAGCCAATCCTGCTCCCTGCCTCAGGCAGAGGACAGAAGACCTCAGCTGACGCTGCAGGGGTCTGGAACATTCCAGACCTCCTGTCTTATTGCTCAGGGTCGTGCTGACCGTACCCTGACCTTAGGACAGCCCCTTGAAGCACTAGCATTTCTGTTTTTAGGTAAATCTCTTGCATTAAAAAAATTTTTTTGAGAGTTCCAGAGCCCTCCCTCTAACTTCTCAAAACACTAGTTCAGGGCCAAACTCCAGGCTTCCAGCCATCGGGAAATCCCCCTTTGCCTGAACTTGGCACCGGGCTGAGGAGAGCAGGTGGGCTGGTCTCTGCGCCTCCATTGAGGGAGCAGAGAGTGGGGCTGAGCTCTGGGCATTTCCCCTGGCACCGCTCCCACGCACACACACTCATCGCACACGTGCTTACACACTCACAGCCAGTCACCCTTGGTCTGCCCTGAGACCCGCAGGCCCATCCCTGGGCCCACTCTCCTGCTCCCACCATCAATGCCCATGAAAGTCTCGCCGTTCCAAGACACCCACCCCTCACCCCCCAGAGATCTGCACTCAGTCCACCTCCACTGCCCACCCACTCCAGTCCCCAGTCCTTCACTGCCCCTCTAAGGCAGACGGGGACCCTCAGAGCCAGTGGGGCCTCCCCTGGAAGTCAGTGTCCCCTGCCTGCCCCCTGCGGTAGCTGCCCCAGCCTGTTTCTCTGTGCCCTCCTGCCGTGGGGGTGGGGTCTTCTCGCCGCGCTGCTGGGTCAGAGGGCTGGCTTTCCTCCTGGCTCCTCATTGCCACACCAGGCCGCTGTCCCTCCATCCTCCTTGAAACCCTCACACTGAAGCACATCCCTGAAGGCTGTACCCGCTCCCTGTGATGTCCCCCAAAGATCTGGGAACCATCCTACCCTCAAGGCCCTGGCACTGCTCCTGTCACTCCACCCGGGTTCCTGGAGAAGACAGTGGCCCCCTGGATGACCCCGACAACCTCCTCTGAGCCAGCCACGCCTATACCCACCACGCTGCCTGCGGCCCTGCTGGGGGACCAGGCCCGTCTCTATGGGGACATTGTTTGGAAGCAGCTGGACTCCAAGGGTGAGGGCCACCAGGGAGACCACTGTGCTTGGGGACACTCGGCTCACAGAGACGCTGACCCCTTGGTGCCTGCATCTGAGTTGGTACACAGCGTGTCCCCAAGGCCCTGGCCACCTGGTGGCTGTGCTCACTGGGGACCACATGGCACAGCTGGTTCTCAGGTCCTGTTTGAGCTCAGAGCCAGCTCAGTCCCCAGTCCATGATCACCAGTCGCCTTTCAAACAGAGCAGTGGAGGCGCCTGGACAAGGTGTGAGAAGTTAGTGACTGGGGGCACCAGCCCAGTGGTGGGGACATCGGTGATCTGGGACAGATGTGCCATCTAAGCTGGAGCCAGGTGCAGACTGGTTTTCAGGAAAGCTGGATTTTTAGGTGGCATTGCCTCTTTTTAAAATGTAAGCAGTTCATTTCTAAGAGGGTTTATGCGCCGCCACCAGCAACATCAGGAGCGAAGTGGGCACCAGCCATGTCAGGTCCTGGACTCTGGTCTCGCCCAGGCCCTTGGGCTTACAGAGGAGGGAGCTGAGGCAGGCTGGGGGGGGGGGCGGGCTCACAGCCACGTGGCTGTTCCCTGACCACACTGGGCCCAAGACCCGGGCTGTACACGTCCAGTTCCATCCACATCCTCCTGATGACACCAGCCACCGATGGATTTTAGGAGACAAAATTGAGAGCTCTCTTGCCATGCATTTGTTCAGAACTTTAACTTTTCCCCCCTGAGAAAGTTAAGGAAATAGGTTTTCCTCCCATTGTGCTGGCAGTGGGTCGCCCTGCCAAGCGGAAACCTTGAGCCTGTGCCCCAGATCAAGGCCCCCAGCCTCGGAAGTGTCCCACAGATGCCACGCCCTGCCACCCATCTCTCAAAGGTACCCGCTGGTTAAGGAAGGACCCCGTATGGCTCAGCCAGACCCGCACGCACCACCCTCCTTGGGCAGAACAGTCCCCTGGGGACACTGCTCTGGGCCACGGCCTCCACTGAGCCTCCCCCCGCCCCGGCTCACTGCAAACGCGTGTCAGATCTGCTGCCCAGTCCTTCCTGTTGCTCTTTCAGCCGTTGATGTCTATTTCCTCCCCCTACTGAAGAGCACAGCTCACACAGCTCGCAGGTTCATGCACTTCCGAGTTAAATCCCGCGATCCATGTCTTACCACTGTCTGAAGCTCAGCTTCTGAATTCCTGCCAATACCTCCAACATCTGTTTAGTGTCCACAACGCTGAAAATGCCCGTCAAGTGCCCAACAGACCAGTGTGGCACTTGCGGGCCCAGGTCGCGTGGGTCCACTCCCACGTGAACCCCAATGTGCGGGGCAGTGCGCAAAGCCATGTAGATGAAGCTCATCTTCCTACAGTCCCCACTGTGTGGGAAGACTTGGGCAGGAATGGAAAGCAGCTACTTAACTTCTAAGTGACTTCAATGAAAGTATATGCAAATCTAGGACAGCCAGGACAGGCAAGATTGCAGGGATGGCCATCAGCTACTGCCATGACAATGCCTTCCAGATTCAGAGCAAATGCTGGGCTCACCCAAGCCTTACGACTGCCCCCTGGTGTGGGGAGGAACCTGCAGGGAAATGCCTGTGGGTTCCTAGCCCCCAGCCCACGAGGGGTGTGCAGGGCCAGGGAACAGATGGACACACGGGGTCATCCTCTAAGAGGAGCTCCCGGCCACCCTGCTGTGTTCCATTCTCCAGGGTGATTTGGGAGGGGCACAGAGACCCAGAAGAGGGTATGACAATGGCTTCTGTGGTCACCTGGGCAGCTTTTCAACTGGAGTCAAACCCCTCACAGTCCATGGAGTTGGTTGTCGGGAGGTTGAGCCTGAGCACGTCCCTCCCACAGCAACTTACAAGTAGCCTAGAAAGCCAACAGAGTCTCCCATGGGTGGCTTTCTATTTGTCGCTCTCCACCAATGAGCTGGGGACGAGAAAATCCTAAATGGAAAGATATAAGATACAATTTTTTACCACCAGTAGGAATGGAGGGTTTCAAATACAGGTTAAACTGATTTTTTTGAAAAACACAATTACAATTTTTATGCAACTGAATTCAGTGGCCTGAAAATATTGTACCAGCTCCACCAGCTGAAATGACGTTCTTTGTACATTCAAGCACGGGCTTCTAGTTCTGGCAAAGAAGGAGTAAGCCTCCCGTCTCGGGGCCTCACAGCAGTGGGACAGACAGCCAGGACTCTGAAAGGAACACCATTTTTCTGGACAGAGGAAGCAGCAGAGGGGGTCCTGGCGTGTTGAGGACTGTGGGAGGAATCCTGGAGGGAAGGAGTCTGAGGATTCCTGGTTGTATGTGTGAATGTGTGCCAGCCCTTGGCTCGCCGGGCACAGACCCCCAGCAGCGCTGCAAAGGCCTTGAGAGCTGAGCTATGTGGAGCCCACGGCCCACGGGAGGTGAGACAGAACGGGCGTCTGATCTAACTGGACGATTGCTTCAAACAGCAACATTTTTCCAGAGGATTTCAACAAGACCCAGAATTACACAACATAATATTTGAAATATTCAGGATATGATCCAAAATACTTGCCGTATGAAGAACAGCAAGAATTCTCATGAGCAAGACAATCGATGAAGCCCAGAGATGACCCAGATGCTTGGCTTATCTGATAAAGAATTGAAACATTTGTTACAACCTTGTTCCATACAGAAAACACATTTGAAATGAATGGGAAAATAGAAATGATCAGTAGAGAAATAGAAGCTACAGTAAAGAACTAAATAATTTTTAGAACTGAAAAATATAATATCTGAAATCTTAAAAAGATCATGGGATGGGTTTCATAGCCAAATAGCAATGACAGACGAAAGAATCAATGAACTTATGGATAGACCAAGAGAAAATCTCCAATCTAAACAACAGAGAAAAAAATTAGAGCAAAAATCAAATGAACAGAGCTTGAGGGAGGGGTCTGTGGGGCGACATCAAAGGTCAAACGTGAGTCTCATGACAGTCCCAGAGGACAGGAGGGAAAAACTGGGGCAGAAAAATATTTGAAGAAATAATAGCAGAAAGGTCTCTGTCTCCAATTTGGAAAAAGATATCAATGTACAGTTCGAACAGCTGAGCAAATTCCAAACTGTCTAAACTCAAGGAAAGCTGTACCCAGACACATCATATAGCAATCTGCTAAAAAGAAAATAAACAAACAAACAAAGAATAATGAAAAAAATTGAAAAAATCTTGAAAGCATCTAGAGAAAAATGATACATGCTATGACATATAGGGGATAGCAATTCGAATGACCAATGATTTCTCATCAATACCCTGGGGCCACAAAAAGCCATGCAGGAATCTTGAATGATTATTGCTCAGTCAGAGAAGTCAGTCTGAAAGGCTGCATTCTGTATAATTCCAAGTCTGTGACATTCTAGAAAAAGGCAAAACTATAGAGACGCCCCCTAAAAAGTGTTCCTAGGGACTGGGGGGTTGGTTATGACTAGGTAGAGCACAGAGATTTTTAGAGCAGTGAAACTACTCTGTACACAGACACTACAATGGCAGATACATGTCATTATGTTTTTATTAAAACCCATAGAATGCACAATACAAGAGTGACCCCAATGTAAACTGTGGACATTAGTTAATAACAATGTAGCAATACTGATCATAACTTGTAATGAGCGTGTCTTCCTAATGCAAGATGTTACTAATGGGCTTGGAGCAAGTTCTGGCCAAGATGGAGGTATAAGTAGATATGCTTTGCCTCCTTGCACAACCAAAAGTAGGAAACAACCAATTTAAAAACAAATAAATAACCAGAACTCCCAGAAAATTGAACTGTATAGAAATCTGACAACCAAGGAGTGAAAGAAGAAACATTCACCCGGGCTGGTAGGAGGGGTGGAGATGGGCAGCCTGGGCAGAAAGGACATGAGGAAAGGACACGCAGCAAAATGACGGACAGGGCGGTCCCACATTTGCATGCAGATAATCCCAGAGAAACAAGTGGGGAGTGAGGCAGACCTCGCCACCCAGGCGAGGTAAGTGCGGGCGAGATAAGGTCGCAGAACCTCTGGCTGTAAAACCTGTAGGGGTTGTGGCAGCAGGAGAAACTGCCAGTTTCTTGAAAGCAGGACCAGAGCCAAGCAACTGGTATTGTTCCCTCTCTGACCCCTCCCCCATATAGAGCCCCACAACACAGTGAGGTGGGTTGCCCCGCCCTGGCGAATACCTAAGGCTCCGCCCCTTACAACATAACAGGTGTGCTAAGAAAAAGAAATATGGCCCAAATGAAAGGACAGATCAAAGCTCCAGAAAAAGAACTAAGTGATGAGGAGATAGCCAACCTATCAGATGCGGAGTTCAAAACACTGGTGATCAGGATGCTCAGAGAAATGGTGGAGTATGGTGGCAAAGTAGAGGGAAAAATGAAGGCTATGCAAAGTGAAATAAAGAAAAATATACAGGGAACCAACAGCGAAGGGAAGGAAACCAGGACTCATATCAATGATCTGGCGCAGAAAGAAGAAATATATGTTCAACCAGAACAGAATGAAGAAACAAGAATTCAAAAAAAATGAGGAGAGGCCGAGGAACCTCTGGGACAACTTGAAATGCTCCAACATCTGAATCATAGGGGTGCCAGAGGGAGAAGAAGAAGAGCAAGAAATTGAAAACTGATTTGAAAAAATTAATGAAGGAGAACTTCCCCAATCTGGCAAAGGAAATAGACTTCCAGGAAGTCCAGGGAGTTCAGAGGGTCCCAAAGAAGTTGGACCCAAGGAAGCACACACCAAGGCACATTATAATTATGTTACCCAAGATGAAAGATAAGGAGAGAATCTTAAAAGCAGCAAGAGGAAAGGAGACAGTTGCCTACAAAGGAGTTCCCATAAGACTCTCAGCTGATTTCTCAAAAGAAACCTTCCAGGCAAGAAGGGGCTGGAAAGAAGTATTCAAAGTCATGAAAGGCAAGGACCTGCATCCAAGATTACTCCATCCAGCAAAGCTGTCATTAGAATGGAAGGGCAGATAAAATGCTTCCCAGGCAAGGTCAAGTTAAAGGAGTTCATCATCACAAAGCCCTTATTATATGAAATGTTAAAGGAACTAATCTAAGAAAAAGATAAAAAATATGAACAGTAAAATGACAACAAACTCACAACTATCAACAACGGAACCTAAAAAACAAAAACTAAGCAAACAACTAGAACAGGAGCAGAATCACAGAAATGGAGATCACATGGAGGGTTATCAGCAGGGAGGGTAGGAATGGAAATGGGGGAAAAGGTACAGGGAATAAGAAGCATCATTGGTAGGTACAAAATAGACAGGGGGAGGTTAAGAATAGTATAGGAAAGGGAGAAGCCAAAGAACTTATATGTACGACCCACGGACATGAACTAAGTTTGGGCGGTGGCGCGGTGCAGGGCAGAGGGGAATAAAGGGGAGAAAAAATAGGACGACTGTAATAGCACAATCAATAAAATATACTTTTTAAAAAGTACATTAATTAAAATGAAATCAGGTACAAAATTCAAAAGTGTAAACATTTTAAAAAGCAAAATTTTAAAAATGAACTTGGTGGCGAAAGATAGTAGGACAATATCTTTTTAAAAGGAAGGAGGGGGAGGGAGTCCCCATGGTTCTACGGCTTCTTTGTTCTACTTGACCTCTAAGAAGACTGAGAGGTGAGGGTTAGTTGATTATTATCACAAAGCAACCACCCCCCCAAAAAAGAAATCCAGGGATACAGCCAAAAGCCAACAGATAAGTTACAATGGAATGCGACAAAATATTGAAATAAGAAAGCAGGGAAAGGGAACAGAAGGACAAAACTTGGAGGGGAAAAGTGAAGAGTAAAATGACAGGCTAAACCCAGTGATATCGATGACGCTTTAAAGGTAAATGGTGTAAATACGCCATTTCAGGTTCAAAGTAATAACAGCATGTGTTTATTCAAAACAAAACAAAACAGAACAAAAGAACAGCCTACGGTGAATCAGCAATCACGTTACCAGGAAGGGCACGAGGTCGGGGACAAGAGGCGCAGGTTTACGGCAGGAACAGGGACCAGGGCACCAGGAGGCGAACAGGGAGCAGCGTCAACTCTAAACGTTAAATCGGGGGACCGTGCATGACATTGGAGGCTCCGTCCCAGCACTAGGATCATGGTGGGCTTTCGGGACACCAGAAGACTGGTGGGAGGTGCCCCTCAAGCACCAGTGGGTCTGCTGGCCCCACCACCTTGGGGTGCCCCATCACTCCAGGGCAGCTCCTTCCCATTCTCCTTTTGGGGGAGCAGCATCCTGGGGTCCCACGTCCCTCACCTGCGGGGGGACCAGAGTGGGTTCCCACTCACAGAGCTGGGTGAAAAGCAAAGGTGGCTCAGTCTGCTCAGCTGGCCCCAGGGCTCCCGTGAGCGGCCCCCGTTTTCCATTCTGAGTCATTTTTCGGGTCCCCAGAGAAGGTTCTTGTCTGGCCCCTCGCTAGGGATAAAAATATCCAGACTCTCTTCCAGCCATAGAAGGAGGAGGGGGCTGAGAGGCCCCCGTGGGCGTGGGGAGGTCCCCACCCACTGCCCCCAGGCTGCTACTGCAGGGCCTCTTGGTGAGCAGGGCTGGGTGACCCTTGGCACCACCCTGGGTAAAAATACTGCTCTAAAAAGGGATGACGTGAGGCCATTGGGGCACATGCTCCACACCCCACCGGGTGCCCAGAGAGGTGGCAAGAGGGCCAGCGGCCTCCCAGGGACACGCAGCAGCTGAGGGCTGGGCGTTGCCAGCTCAGGCAGCTGCTGATCTCCATGTGTCTGGGGACAGCGTCCCAGGAAGCCAGAAGAGAGGGCCCCGCTTCCCAGAAAAGAGGTCTGTGGCTTAGCAAGCTGGAGCTATTTTTATGCATCTGTTTTCCCAGGACAGCCACAGAGGTGAGAATGGGGGTGGGGGGCACCCAGCTGCCCCCCCAGGGAGTACCACTCAGGTGAAGGCAGAAAGAACACCACCAGGGCAGCCCCCATTAGAGGAACAGAGAATGAAACACAGCAACCTCCTGTGGTTTCGGTTTCCCCAATAAACATGGGGCTGGGTCGGTTCTCTCTGGGGTCCCTGTAAGTGGCGAGGGGGAAAGATGGGCCCAAAGGCTCTAGTGTCAGGGGTCGGGGTCAGTCTGCGTGGAAGTGGGCAGCGTGCTGCCCAAAGGGGCCTGGGTAGACTGTGGAGATGCTGGGGGTGGGTACAGGTACCACTTGGATTAAACCCTGGGCTTTCTGGGGGTGTCCTGAGCCCCCTCCCCCTGCTTTCTGTTCCCCCACTCCACTGTCACTGCCTCTGAGACTCACAGCTGGCCTAGGTACTCTCCTACCCTGGGAACCTAGGGCTACCCACCCTGGGGGAGGTGGCTCAGCTTCTGTGCAGAGAAGTTTGGCGATGAGATGTGGGTCCACGTGCAGCTCTGCACCCCAGGGTGGGAAACGCTATAAGCAGGAGAGGCGGTGGGTGGGGAGGTGCAGAGAGGGAGAGAGCTGGGGTGGAGGCAGTCTAGCCAGGGGAGGAGTGCAAAGCAGGGCCATGGCTGTGCACGTGGACGGGGTTCTGAGGGCTCCGGCCGTACTGAGGAGGCTGCCCCCCAGGCCTCCGGCGCTGGCCCGAACCACGCTTGCTTCAACAAGCCCGAACGCCTCCAGGGGCCCCCTGTATTCCCAGTAGAGCAGGATGATTGGGGCAGGGGGACCCGCGGCACCTGGAATGGGCTAGATGACAGTACGTCCATGTCCTGATCCCCAGAACCTGTGCATGCACCCTGGCTTGGCAGCAGGGTCTTTGCAGATGTGACTGAACTAGGACCTCATTGAGATCACCCTGGATTAAGGACAGGTCCCTAAATCCAGGTGTGAAGGGAGGTGCCAACACAGGCAAGGGGCAGGTACCAGGCCTGCCGCAAGACATACCGCGCATGAATGAGTCGATGGACGATATTGGTGAAAATGACAACAGCACCCATCATTCATCAAGTGTGTACTACATTCACCAGTCACTCTCCATACATGGTTTTTATTTTGTAGAAGAATCCTAAAAAAATAGATATAACTTTTACAATTTTACAGGTGAGAAAAGTCTGCATAGAGAAGGAAGTGCCAGATCAAGAATTGAAGTCAAGACCTACACACGACCCTGTCACAGAGTGATGGTTTTCCCTCGTGGACTGTGGTCGGGACAGAAGGAGCTGGGGCGGGGGCCTCAGGATGGCACGTGCTGACCCCGCCACTGACCCACAGTGTGTGCTCAGAACGTCAGGTATCCCCTGCTGCCGAAGGCTATTTGTCTCCTGCGCGCAGGCAGAAAAAGCTCTGATAGTGAGGAAGCCCACATTTATCTGACCCTGGAGTTTGGGACGGCAAGTATCAACAGTGTGACCACTGAAGGGCTCGCTCAAAAAGCCTAAGAATGTTTCCGGTCCCCAAGCTCAGGCAGGGAGAGGCCAGCTGACAAGAGATCCCATCTGAATGATTTTCTGGTATGTTTGCTGGGAGTCCTGTAGTCAATTCGGTGAGACACAGGGGAGGTGAAACATGGCTTTTGATTCACCAGGCATTACAGTCTACTGGGAAGAACAGTCTATCACACCCGTGTGTCTGTAAATGCGTCTCTTAAGTCTCATGTGTGAAGTAAAAGCTAAATTAAAAGGTATAAAGAGCAATACGTTTTCCAAGCAAAGATTGATAAAGACAGGAATTATCACGAAAGCACAGGTTGTGGGTAAGATACAAGAGCTCCCATCAGAGGAAGGAAGGAAGGGTCAGCAGGACTGTGCATTTACAAAAAAAAGGGGGGAGTGTATTTCCAGCCAAGGGGGGAGAAGAGATACCCTGAGCGTGCCCAGCGTGGGGGCAGTGTTAGGAAGGGCAGCAGGGTGGGCTGGCAGGGGGACGGGAACGCTGTGCGGCAGGGTCCAGCCCGGCCCTGGGAGCCGGCAGTGGCCTCTGTGTCTGTCTGTCCAACCACTTTCTCTTCTAGGGCTGCCCCACCCAGAGTCCCTTTCCTGCCGGAGGCCGGGGCTTTCCGACCAGTTACTCACCGCTCTCCCGGTGTTTGTCTGTGCGGCCTCCCCCGCCCATCTACGGTTGTTTTGACTTGCCCGGCTTTTCATGTATCTTCATGCTGGTTATGTAAGGAGTACTTTATGTAACCGGCAGCCTCCATTGTCCCAGGCCTGGGGGGCCACACCAGCAATCTAGGGCGCTGGCCAAAGTCCCCAGCGCTCGAACAGGTCAATGCAGTGAGCACGCAACCTGCTCACGCCTCCCAATGTGCACCCCCTCTCCAGCTCTGTCTTCCTGCCCCCTGCCTGCAACCCTATAATCCAAGAGCAAGCAGAGGCTTGGCCAAAAGGCGGGCCCACCCTGTGCCCTGGATACGGATGCTCTGGGGACCCAGAAAGAGAGACGGGGCAAGGAGACCACCGAGAGGCCAATCGGGGGATGGTGAGGCAAGAGCAAGAGGCTTACAGGGGTGGGTCCCCCAGCAGCAGAGGCTGAGACAGGATTCCAGGACAGTTTGAGTGGCAGGTGACCACTGACACTCCAGGAGGGGGCTGGGGAAGGGCAGGAGCCAATCCAGCACTGGGGACTTCTGAGAGCCGTAGACACACCTCAGAGCTGTGCCCCCCACCCCCGAGGAGGAGGGGACTCAGGCTAGGGCCACTTATTCTCCGACTGCACCTTCATTATTGAGTGCCCCTGAGTCATTGGTTTCTAGGCATGTCTGGCTCCTGTGGCCAGAGGGAGGCTTCAGGCTGTCAGGGGCTTGCCGTATAAGCCATCAGCCTGGACAGGGTACTAGGTGCCCTGGACCCTGTTACAATGCTGGCCAACAGGCTGCTTCTGTCCCAAGCTGGAGGCGCAGAAGGTGGAGAGGGTGTTACCAGCACCCAAGGCCCAGGGTCATGCTGCAAAAGTTCCCCCTACACAGAGTGGTAGCAGTGACTAGAGGTGCAACTGGAGGCGACAAGAGAGAGGAATGCCCCTGCTTCTCCCTGCCTCCGCCCCTAGGCTCCCACCAGAGCATGACACTGGCCAGACATTGAACATGACATTGGCAAGGCAGGGGAGCCTGGGACCCACCGTCTCCAGGGTCAGTCTTGCCCCAAGAGCCAGGCTCGGTAAGGGGGTCTAAGGGCTCACAGGCCCAGCACCCTGTGTGCCTCTGAGAGGCAGAGAAGTGAGGTGCTGGACAGGAGGCCGAGGCCAAGGCCACAGCAGGGAGTGTCCAGCAAACTTGCAGAGCCAAGAGCACCTGGACATGGCTGGGCGGCAGTGGGGGACCCTTTGTCAGAGCCAGGCTTCCCAAGTAGCCCCATGGGAAAGCACTGGTCCAAGGTCTGGCATGTTTCTCGGGGCCAGGACCACCGGCATGGGGGCTGGGGAGCCCTGGATGCCTTGCTTCCACTAGGGTGGGGTGGGGGTCCCACACTCTCACATGTGCACGCAGCTGTACTCGGGAGCCGCGTCCCCTCCCTGTTTGTTGGCCTCCCCTTGGCTGCACGGGAAGGCTGGGCTTTCCACTTCCTGACCACCACGGAGGCCACGTTCCTTCTTATTCCCCAAATAGGAAGTCTTCTGCAGCCCTCTGGCCAAGTAAGCGGGGAGCTGACTTCATTTCATCGGAGATTAACTGGCAGGGAACGTCATTATCTATATAGACTGATGCGCCCAAGGAGAAGGCCGTCCACAGGCCTTGGCCCAGAGAACCAGCAGGGAAAATGCGCTCTGTGGCCGGCGGCAGGGAGGAGGGGCTCCAGCTCGGTCCCTCCACGCTGCCCAGTGGCTCTGGTTCCTCCGCTCCCTGCATGTCACTCGTCTGGCCTGCTCGCAGCTCACGAACATGCTTGCAAATCTACGAGGGCAGAAAAATCCCCGGACATCAGAACAGGAGCCCCTCCCCCCGAGTCCCACTTCAAGGTATGAAGGTTGAGTCTCACATTCCCCAGACCGGGAAACTGCTCTGAAAAGAAAAGGTTTCCACATGTAAAACGGCTGCATCTCAATCATTTGTCAAAACGTGGAATCTGCCCACTGGCCTGAGAACGCTGGACCCCACGGCCCTGCGGAACTGCGGTCCCATCTAAAAGAATGTTAACTTCACACCTACGGTTTGAGGGACACAAAACAGAGGGCAGGTCCGTGGGGGAGGACAAAAGCCTCCATCTCCCCAGCACGGGGGCTGCCGTCTTTCATTCTAAACCAGCAGCTCCCTACAAAGGAGTGGTCAGGTGTCCCTGCGGGGTGTGATGGAGAGGAAGGGTCGGGCTCCCAGAGAGGGCCATCCAGCCTCGTTCACACAGAACAGCAACAGTCTCTTGTGGTTGTATCATTCTTCTTCTTATTGTTGTTGTTATTGTTGTCATCGGTCTCGGCAGCCCCTGCCTCCTCAGGTCCTGCTGTCCAATCTGGAGCCTGCAAATCGACAGGGGCCCAGGGGCCTGGGGCTTCAGCTACATGGAGTCCCTCTTCTCTCTGCACCTAGGACATCGCTCAGCCTCACAGCAGCGGCAGTGGACACAAGCGGAGCTCTGGGGCCACAGAATTGCGTGGCCACTCAGGAACTTTGCGTGGGCTCAGTGGGAAGCCTGTGAGACATGCTGGTTCTCCAGCGGACAGGCTGTTCCCACGTGCTGTGTGCAAGCGCAGGGAACGTCTTCCTCTGTGGTTCTACCTCCTTCCTGAAAGAACTGATGGAAGCAAACACTCTCCCTGGGCCGACTGGAAGCCTTGGGCAACCAGGTGCAATCCCCGTCCACCTGCAACTCTGGGCTCACAGGGGCCGGCTGTGTTGGGGTGTTGGTACTGAGCGGGGTGGCGGGGGCCATGTGGCAGCCAGTGAGCCCACAGGGAGATGAGGACTCCCAGTTATACTGAGAGAGCAGCGAGGTGCGGAGGAGGCCACAAGGGGCCTGGAGAGCTTGTGGGTCCCCTGTCCAGAGCCAGAAGGAAGGGAAGGCCATCTTGGTACCAACGTCCTTAAATCAGGCCCAGGCAGCAAGGCTTCAGACACTTCAGAGCCCCTTCTGGCGCTTTCCTCCTGGCGTCGGCAACTTTCATCAAGTGGGGGCCCCTTAAAGGACAGAGAGAGGTCAGTGTCCACCCTGGACCACGTGGGCAGAGGCAACAGGCAGCCCAGTGTCTGCACCGGCCAATGGGAGAGGCTTGTGTGCCCAGCAGAAGCAGGAGACACACCCGTTGGCTCCCCAGTGCAGCATGGAGGAGGTACACCAGCTGTTCGCCCTGTCGCTGCCCACCACGACCCCGTGAGGACAGCAGAAGGCTGGCTCTGAGGCACAGGTGCCTGCCCCGGGCCTCACCACAGGGCGGGTAAGGCCAGGACCTCCCATGCTGGGCTCCAGAGCCACCAGCTTCTCCCTTCCCTGGCCACCCGTGCCTCCCAAGGAGGTAGGAGGACAAGCTGGCTCAAGGAGCAGATGGCTTGACCAGGGCCACACAGTTGGTCACCTGGAGCCAGGTTTGAACACAGCCTGTCCTGCTCTCCTGAAACTGGGCTGCCCAGAAGCGGGACAGGGGCTGAGCTGGTGAGGACAGACGCGAGTCCAAGAGTCCCCAGGTGCCTGAGACAGGGGAAGGGGCATGGGAGGGAGGGCAGGCCTGGCGCACCCCAAGAGAGCCACAGTGCGGAGGGGGGATGCCACAGGGGAGCAAGTAAAGGTGGAGTGGGGGACAGGCAGTTGGGAGAAAGGACAAAGGGGTCGGGGGCTCAAGAAGGTGACTGAGGCGACTTGGTGAGGGGTCGGAGAGGCTTCTGGACCTGGGGGAGGGGTTCATGCTGGGAGATAGTCCCCACATACTGCTCGAGGCCAACAAGGGCCCCACTTACACCTGGCAATTCCCTGTGGGCCAGGTGTTACCGAGCCCCTCACTCAGGGCCCATGCCATGTTCTGATGTCACTCCCACTCTCCAAGTGAGGAGGCCCACTGACTGGAGGTGTCATGACCAGGGCCTTTCCCTCCAACTGGAGGATCTAGCCCAAGGGAACCTCTGAGGACATTAGTCACACATAGGCTCCAGCCCCGAGCTCTGGTCGAACCCAAGGCCCCACCAGGTTTATGTTACTTTCAACCCCCTCGGAGCACCACAGGTCCCTTCCCCACCCTGGGCCACAAGGTTGGGCCACGGAGCTGGCTCTAGGCCCAGGTCCGCACCAGCCATCCTGTAAGCTCTGGCCGGCTGTCACCTGCAGGGCCCAGGGCCCTGAGCTGGGGGTGGAGGGCCAGATGCAGACATTGGTGGTCATCAACCCTCATGCAGGGCCAACAGTGTGACCTTGTGGGTAATCCTCTCCAGGGTCAGGCCCATTGCTGTCCCAGCCCATATTAGAAAAGGTGACACAGCTTCCAAGGGGAAAGGACATGCCTCTAAGCTGGAGCTGCCCACACCCAGGCCGCTCTGTGCGTGCTCCTCACCAAGGACAAGTCCTGGCCTGACGAGGGAGGGCTGCCCGCATACCCTGGGAGGGAGGCCCTCCTGCCCTCAGGCCTGGGCGGCCTGGGCATGGGGTTTCCCTGGACGAGTGCCATGCTGGGCGGCAGCAGGGTGCCTGCTCCCGGGGTGCCTGAAAGAGCCGAGGGGAGCTTTCTGAAGGGTTCCCACCCACACCTCACGCATTGCATGCATCACCCTGCTGCCCTGGCCTCCTCGCCCTGCCCCGCAGCGGGGAACGTGGCTGCGGGCCTGTCCTCAGCACAGGGTCATCGCCCCACCCGCATGCCAGGGCCCACGGCTGGCTGAGAAGTACTGCCAGGATTGCCCGCAGGCACTCCCAGCATCCTCCTGGCCCTTCCCCAGGTCACACCGCCCGGAGTGTCATGCTGGACCAGAGCCTACAGGTCATTCCTCACAGCAGACAGAGGCACTGAGTGGACAGGGCTCAGGGCTCAATCCTCCTGAATGTCTCTGTGTTTCTCTCGCAGCCCCCCGGGAGTGCGAACTGCAGACGGAGGGGCGTCTGTGTCCCCCACGGCCCGTTCTGTGCAAAAGGCAGTTGTGGGCACAGGGCAGGTGGGGCAACACCCCTTGCCCTGCCCCATATCATCTACATTTTCATGCTGTTACCTGGAAATTTCATTTTTCTTCTCTAAACCGCCCAGCACAGCCCGTTTGGGGATAAGTTTATCAGCTGCTGCCCCTCGTCCCTTTACTGCACACCTCCGCCCACTTTTCTCAGTAGTGGATTCTGCGGCGTCACTGTTTGGCCTCTGTGAGCTGGAGTGGTCCCATCCCGTCCTCTCTCAGGCTCCGTGCAGGACTGACAGGTGACTGTCAGCGTCTTGCTGCCTTTGCTGCCACTGCTCCTGCCTTCCTTCTCTTCCTTCCACTGAAATAATTCACCTCTTCTCTCTGGGGGCTGCCAAGAGTCTCTCTTTATTCCGGATATTCTCTAGATGCGTCCAGGAGTCTGACCCTCCATTTCGGAGGCCCCGTTCCATACTGGGGCCTGGGACTTGTACATGGTCTCTCGGGCCCTCCTGGTGATTCCGAGAGCTGTCCCCGCCCCTTAACTAGTCCTTTTGTGCCAAAGCCAGCGAGGATGGATTCTTCTAGCTGCCTCTAAGAATCGCGACAAACTCAGGGTGCATGCCTTGCTCACCCCGGCTCTCTGCCGGGACTGCATTTTCAATCCAAATGTCATGTGCTTAAATTCTGAACTCTTCCTCATTGTTCCGCCCCCGTGTCTGTGTTTGCATCCTGGGCAGGTCCTGCGCTCTGTCTTCTGCGTCATCATCCCTCTTCTCAGTGTGTACTGGATGCCAATGTCTGAGATTTCGAGAACGCTCTACATCTCCGAGAGCCCCACACCGAGCCGCTCTTGTCAAGGGACTGACACACTGAGTTGTCAGTTTCCTTGAGTGGACACACTTCCTTCATGCATTTCTTTGAGCGTCACAGGCAGATTAAGAATCTTTTATTATACATGCCCATAAACTTCATCCGGAAAGATTTCATGTTCCGAGTACGGATTTTGCTGGCTCTTTTTTAAAAAAGCGAGGTGAAATTTATATAACATAAAAGTGAGCGTTTAAAAATGTGCCATTCAGTGACATTTAATACACTCTCAGACTTGTGCAACCGAGGCATACAAAACCTTCTTGTGTATTTAGATTTGGGTTTGCAGACTTATTTTGAGTAGTTTGTTGTTTTCTCCTTTTGCCTTATTTTTGTCTCTCCCTCCTTTTTTGTCTGAAGTTGTGCAGCAGCCTCCACCCAGCCGGCCAGCCAGCCCCAGAGCTGGTGACCCGCAGGGGTCTGGCACAGTCACAGATCTGCTCCTGCCCAGCTCCCACAGCGTCCTGGAGGCTGGAGCCAGCAGCGGCTCAGCCCAGCCCAGCCCTTTGCCCTCAGCTGTGGGCCTGAGTCCCGGCGGCCAAGTCCCCTCACAGGGACCACATGCAGGCCCGCCATACTGCACGCAGAGCCCGCGGGCCTCGGCTCCAAACACGGGGACTTTACGTCCAGTCTGCGGAGATGGGATCGTGGTTGGGTTACCCTCCCGCCACCTACCTTCACCCTGCGTCTGGCAGAGGCGTGTGGGGTGGGAGCTCAAAGGGCTGCCTTGCCCCAGAGCCCATACCTGCTTCACTGGGCACCGCTTTCTTTATCTCAGGCATTTTATTTATTATTCTTGGTAGGAGCACGCTTCTCTAAGTTGGGCACTGCCAGCAGGGCCATCCTGGAGGAGGAAGGGCCTATGGGGTCTATTTTGGAGGCTGCGACGCATGGCGCAGCCCTGGGCAAACTTCCCCCCACTGACCACTGACTCCCTTCACAGATGTGGGAGGCAGGACACACATCCCAGACATACATCTCAGGTCCACCCGGGGGTAAGGACTGTCGTGTCTGCTTAGGAGCAGTTGTGCCAGGGAGGGCAGGGAGGTGAAGGCAGACCAGGCAGCAGCTGGAGAAACTGGGAGGGGCCCCGGGGACAGAGCCTGGGGCCCTGCCCCAGTGGTGAACCTGCTGGGCCCCTGCCACTGCCTGGGCAACCCTTCCACAACCAGGCGGCCACATGCCCATGACCTCTGTCCTGCGGCTTAGCCGACCAGCCCAGGGAGCCCACAGGGTCTCTGTGGGCGCTTGCTAGGACCACCAATGGGCCCCTCTGCCAACCTCGTTTCCCTCTGGCATCCCCGCAGACTCACAAACGCACTCCGGGGCGTCCAGGGAAGCAGTCTCGATTGAGATATGGGAAATCAATCCTCCGAAAGCCATTTAACAAAAT
Organism: Mormoops blainvillei; assembly: GCA_004026545.1. Lineage (NCBI taxonomy): Eukaryota > Metazoa > Chordata > Mammalia > Chiroptera > Mormoopidae > Mormoops > Mormoops blainvillei. Next base: position 72,357 of record PVJD01002357.1, on the reverse strand, counting down.
GACTTTGATTGACCAGTTTGCTGCAAATCAATTCTCTAAATGGACCATTTACCCAAACTTGAGACAAATATTTTAAACCTGGTCTGGGCAGTTGGCAGCTGTTTGCCAGCAGGGGCAGAAGCAGGGGCTGAAAATTCCGGCCAAATACCTTAGCCAAGGTCAAGGGCACATTCAGAAGAAAAGGCAGTCAGTTAGGCTAGACCCATGCGTATCTGCCAGAAAGCAGACAGAGACAGAAAACTTGGGGGACATTCTCAGTTATTCACCAAATAGATCACTTGGGGCCATCTGGTTCTGAGCAAATGGCTTCAGCGAATCGATCTCATTCTGAAGACTCTGAAGTAGAAATTAGAGGTCCAGAGCGTAGCAGAACCCCAGTGGCTCCCCTTCTGCTGAGTGACCTCAGGCTAGTCCCGCACCCTCTCTGTGCCTCAGCACTCCCTCTCACAGTGGCTGGGAGGAGTAACTAAAATCACACAGTCCTGCGAGCGCCTGTGGCAGACAGGAGCGTTCCAGCTCTCTCTGTTCCTCTGCCAGCGGCCACTCAGAGTCCCCTTCTGCTCCAATCACAAGCTGGCCACTCCATGCACTGGGGCCTGTGTTTCAGGAGGACATGATGTCTGCAGAAGCAGAGAGGGCTGGTCCCCAAAGCCCCCCGGAGCAGCTTTCTCCTGCTCTCCCTGCTGTGTGGGGACACAGGGCACAGCCAGCCAGCCTGTTCCTCCCCGGCCACCACCCCCTCCTGGCTGCTCCGTCTAGCAATCCCTTCCTTTCTTTCTTTGTACTAGCAGATTCTCTAAAGTAGCCACCCTTCCTCTCATTTCCGCCCCCACCCCTGTCCCCCGGCTGCCCAGTGCCACCCTTCAGTCCAGCACATCTCATCCCCAGAGCCCATCTGAGCCCTCGTAGCATTTGCCTGCCAGGCCTGGGCACTGGAAATCTATACAGAAAGGGACCGGAAGAGGATTAAGAGGGCCCTTAGTCCTCCCCTCTCCTTGCTCCAGAACATATACTTCCCCCGGGGCCGCCTCTGGGTTGGGGTCCTTCCACCAATGATCATAGCTGCCAAAGGCAAGGTAACTCCAGACCAGTTGCCACTGGAGACACGTGGGGGCAAAGTCAGCTTGGTATTAGACTCACCCTCAGGAGTTGCCACTGTATGATGCCAGGCATCAGGCAAGCTCCTACTGCGTGCCAGCTCCCACTGTGCGCATGTCCCCACTGTGTGCATGCCCCTACTGTGCACATGTCCCTACTGAGTGCCAGCTCCCACTGTGCGCATGTCCCCACTGTGTGCATGCCCCTACTGTGCACATGTCCCTACTGAGTGCCAGCTCCCACTGTGCGCATGTCCCCACTATCTGCATGCCCCTACTGTGTGCGAGCTCCCACTGTGTGTGTACCCCAGCGGTACACATACCCTACTGTGTATTTGCCCCTCCGGGGTTGTGTACTTGTTCCCACTGTGCACATACTCCTGCATTCATGGTCTGACCACATGCATGCTTGCTCCTACTGTGCGGGGCGACTCTGCGCCCCACACCCTCAAGGCTTGGGGCTTTTGCACATAAAGAGGCTGAGTTGTACTCCTCACTGCTGGCCTGTCACACTCAGGCTAACTCTGTGGAGGGCACCCAGCAACCTGCCTCCCCACGACAGCCCATGACAGGGAAGTCATTCCCCGATGGCCCCTCACTGGGGGCCCTGGAGCCTACCTCCTTCCTGGGAGGGGGTCTGCCCTTCACCTTCCCCAACCACACTCAGAGACATACCTCCGTCTGTTTCGGCTGGAGACACCCAAAGGCGGGCAGCAGAATCGGAGCCCAGAGGGCATTTCACAGGCGCCTCCTGACTGTCCTGCCTCCTCCCTCCTGGGGCTGCCGAGAAGCCTTGCAGGAGGGGCGCTGCCTGTTCTCTGCCGCCCTGGCTGGAGAACGACTGAGCCCAATGCCTGCTAATTCCACCTAGAGGGAGACCCTAACGTGATGCCTGAGGGTCTCCAGGGTCTCTCTGAAGGCCCTCTGGCCCTGCCCAGTGACCCTGCCTCTTCTTTGGGCCAGAGACACTTTGCCCTTGAGAGAGTCCGCCTAAGGTGGTGGGGTACAGGAAGGGGCTGACAAGTGGTGAGTTCACTCCAAAGTCCCCCGGCATGGCCTCCATGGGGTTGGGGGTCGGGGAGGGGCAGACCCGTGCTCACCGTGGGGTATCAGGGCCTCAGGCCTCGGCTTCGTCTTCTATAAGACTGGGCTGACAACAGGCCCAGAGCATAGCTGAGCAGGGGCTGTTGCAATGGGGATGTTTTCATTTTCGTTTAGGGAACTGTCTCCAGGAAGATCCTGTTAATATACAAAAATGCAGGTTTTAACACCCCACCTTGTACACACAATTTAAGAACGAGCATAAACTGCTCAGGTGCCCAGCATTTTGCACTGAGGCGGGCGCATGATCAAAAGGACGGGGTGGCTTCCGGGCTGGAAGGCGAGGCCCTCTGGGAGGGGGGGGAGGGACTATGAATGAGCCCAGTACTTTTAGCTTCAGCTGGAGGAGTGGGCAGGACAGAAGGCCTTTCCTCAAAAAGGACCCAGAAAGGGACGTAGGACAAATGGCCAGCCACCCACAGAGGACCTGGCAGGACCAGGCGCCAGTCCAGAGTAGCTGCCATCTAAGTACCAGGCACTGTTCTTGGTGGCCACGTCCTCGCCCTGTATGTGTGCTGTCTGCAGAGCCCCAGGGGCAACTCTGAACCCGCCAGGCTGGGGGAGGAGACAGATGCCGCCAGCCAGGACTGACACAGGGCGAGTCCTCTGACAGGTGGCCCAGACTCCTCACCAGACAGTGACCCTCCCATCCTGCCATGGACCACAGGAATGTGCTGGGCGGTGAGAGCTGCCTGCGGCCTCCTCCGTCCCCAGTGGCGGGGACCTCCTAGGGTGCAGACGAGGCCTGCCTGGGGCCCAGGAGACCCAGCCCCTCGCAAGGGTCTGCCTCACCACGGAGCATCCCAAGCTGGCCTCCTTGCTTTCCTGAGTTTTAGAGGGAGGCAGAAACAAGGAAGTGGAGTGCAAGTTCACCTCAAAGTCATTATTTTTCCCCAAACCGACTCTCCTTGGTACCTCTCAGGCGGGGGCCAGCTGCCAGCACGTCCAGAGGATGCCTGGGCTGCCTCAGAGATCGGTCACGAGAGAATTGGCTTTATAATGCCAACCACCACTCTGCACGACCACGCCATTCACATTCCTGGGCCTCCCGCTGCCAGCCCACTGCACACGTGTACACACACACTCACATGCACACCACCCACACATAGTACACACTACATACACTACACACCACATATGCCACCCCACGCACTACACACCACAGAGCACACACCACCCCCACACACGTGCCACACACCACACACTGCACTTATCTAACACATACTCCATATACTACATGCACGCACATATACCCCACACATTGCATACCACATACATAATTACACACCACATATACTACACATATATACTTTACACACACGTGCTCTCACACATATACACCACATACAACACATGCCGTGCTCTCACACATATACACCACATACAACACATGCTACACAGCACATGGCACACATAACATACATTACACACCACACACCTCATGCCACCCAGCACCCACTCTACCACACACCACACAGCATGGGCACACACACTCGCACTGACGCGCACTCACACTGACTCACACACAGCCCAGGTCCTGCTCGGGACCCCCGCCCGGGTTTTACCTGCAGGGCTGCACTGCCGCCGCCAGGCCCTGATCCTTGTGGACAGTGATGGTTGGGGTCCCCACTGAAGTGGCTCCTGCTGCAAACTTGCCCAACAGCTGAGGGGGTTCGCTCGCTGTCACTGCAGCCAGGGTCCTGCCTGTCCTGGAAGCACAAAGGAGGGGCTGAGCCCCATGGGAGGACCCTTCTCATGCCTCCCGCTGTCAGTGGCACGGGGAGCACTGTGACGGGGTGGGGGCAGCTGCTCATCCCTCATGGGAGTGCAGTGGGGGGCTGCTGTTACCGTCACTGTGCTTCTCTGAATTTTTAAACTTTTCAGAATAAAAACGAGGGAAGTGGAGGAAGTGGGGGGCAGTAACAAGCAGGTGCTGGGAGCAAGGGTAGGGGGGAGGTTCAGCGAGGCGCCAGGTGGAGGCCACCCAGAGGACGGACATGTGTGCAGGGAGCTGGGCCCAGGGGAAGATGGCCGCAGGGAAGGGGTGTCCCGCGCATGCTTGGGACTCTTCCAGCCTCTGGCTGCGTCAGCGGAGCTGACTTCATAAGAGCGCAGAAGGTCCTCGGGTCCCCAGTGCCACTGCTCGTTGCCTCAGAACCCACTGCCACATTCCCCTTCCCCAGCTGGGTAAACATGGTTCATGCACACATGTGTCTAGGCAGGTGAGAACACAGTACACACGTATAGGTGCACCCCGAGTGTGTACAGCATGCATGTGCACATGTGCACACTGTGCATGCACGTGCGTGTGCACAGAGCACATGTGGAATGCCTACAGGTTTGCAGCTCTGGGGCCAGAATGTACAGAATTCCCCCAACTCATTCCTGAGGCACTGGGGGTTGGGGACAGGTGGGGGCTATTGGAATTTGCAGGGGGAGGGGGGCGGGCTGAGCTGCTCTCCCCACCCAGCGTCCCTCCCAAAGGAGGATCCCTGGCTGTGGGTGAGGCCCCCAACAGCCCTGTGTACCTTAGCAAGTGCCAGGTGCTGTGCTTCCATCTCTCTCCTGTCGCACTGGCATCTGGGGCTTGGCAGGGTCAAGCACATGTCCTGGGTGAGGAGGAGGCTGGGCCTAGGGCACCCGCCACCCAGGCCTGGGTTCCCTGCAGGCTCAGAACCTGGAAACCAGGAGGTGGTATCTGGTTCAGCTCCCAGGGATGGGAGAGAGGAACAAAAGCTGCCTATGCCTTATGGGAAGGGGCCTCAGAAATGGGAGCACATGGCCCAAAGTGAGGACTTTGGTGACAGTCACAAAGCCCCCAGGGGCTGGGAGGAGCTGAGGGACTCCTGGGAGGACAGGGGGCAGTACAGGGCTGGGGTGGGAGACAACCGCTCATGTGCGTCACCCACAGACACAAAGCTCTGTGGCCTGAGAACAGCCCAGCTTAGACGGCACCAACAGGTGTGAAAGCTGCCGGAACGTGGTCCCCGAGCATTCCACATGAGATGTCCGCCAATGTGGGCATGACGAGACGTCGGGTGGAAGGGACTGTACCTGGGCCCAGTGGCACTGTGCCAGGGCCCCCCAGCTTGATCTCACTCCAGCTTCACTTCCATCACCTCCATGTGCAACTGAAAATGTGAGACACTTGCAGCTCTAGCCAGGGACCCCCTCACGGGCACTGTGGGGACCCTGGAGCTGTCTGTGCACATGTGCCATGCACTCAGTAGGGCTCCATACAGGGGGCCAGAGCAGGACACTCAGTGTCCCCACTGCCAGGGCTCTGCCCTCACCGGAGGGCAGGAAACAAGGAAGTCCCAGCGTCCCCCTGCTGGCCACCTGGCTGGTTTCTTCCATGGGGCTCAAACCCGGTTCTGCTGGGAGCTCAGAGGAAGGCTCAGCGGGCCAGCCCTCCTGCTGTCCAGAGGCCATGGGCCTCTGCTCCCTGTTCCAGAGCATGCAGCTGGCCAGTGTGGCATGTGACAGAGCCCGGTGCTGGATCATCAGAGCTCCCAAGGACCAAAAAACCACTCATCCTGCTCCCCTGGATTTCCACCTGCCCCTTGGGGACTTCTGGAGTGGCAAAGGTGGGAAGAGAACAGGCTGATTCTGGGAATCTTTCAAGGGTGGGACCCTGGAACCTAAATCCTTTCAAAGAGCAGGAAAACCTTGGCCCAAGGGTGGGGCTTTCCTTCTGACTCCAAAGCCCTGATGGCAATGACCAGGTCAGGGGCCAGGACTTACTTGGATCTTCAAAGAGTCCTGAGCTGCCCGAGGGGTCAACACACCCACCTGGCTCCTTCTCCTTAGGGCCTGAGTCATAAGACTCAGATCTGTGTTCAGGGACAAGCTCGACCAGCCAACCAGCCAGCCAGCCAGCTACTCCCGACCCCAAAGCCGATGAGGGCGGGGGAGTCACATCTGCAGGGTCAGAGCAACTTGACACTGACTGGCAGTGACCCTCAGGATACCCCTGTTGGGGCCCATCCACCTGCAGCTTGTTTGCTGGTTGGCCCACACCCCTGTGCCGGGTGCCCAGACCCTCACACCGGCCCTTGGCAGATGGCAAATTGTCTGGCTTCAATGCCTCCCTGGCTGAAGCTTCCAGGCTTTTCCATAGGCTCATAGCACCGCCCCCCAAGAGTGCCATCTGTTGTATGCAGAGTTTCAGCCCCATTTCACAGCAGGGCCCTCCCCCTAAAACATTGTTTAACAACACCCTGGCTAACCCTCAGCTGGCTGACACTGAGGACAGGGCCCCATTGACATGACCTGAGCCACAAAATCTCACATACACCCCCACTCTGAGTGTCAGGCAGGTGAGGGGAGAAGCAGCACCCCTTGTGGCAGCTCCTCCGGGGGCAGGGGCAGGGCAGGCCTCCTCCCAACTTCGGACTCACTGGTCCCTGGGGATGTCAATTAGTACCCACAGCCCCATCTTTGGGAAATGGGTAGCTAGCTATATTTTCACTGGAGCAGTCCTCAAATCAATGCCACACTTCCTGTGGCAGAGGTGGCCCAATGTGGTAAACCCAGGTCCCTGTTAACAGGCCCTCCCTCACCTGGGCTGTGGGTAGAGAGTAGGGGTGATGGTGACAGGGCTGAGTTAGCAGGGTGAGGAGCTGTTCTGTTCTCTCCTGCAGACACCTGCTTGTGACCACAGGCCCCCGGGGCTGCCTGGGTGGTAGGGAGCCTGCCTTGCATGCACCCCAACAGCCTTGGGGGCCTCTGAAGCCCCACCCCTACACTAGCAGGACTGTGCTCCCAGGGGGATAACTAGGAGCTTCCGGGTGGAAAACTAACCTCGCTGCTTTGGGAAGCAAGCTTGATCAGGAACCCCCCAAAGCTGGCGGGGAGAATGGGGTAGATCCTCCTTTATAGCCTCAGAAGGGACCAGTCCTGCAGACACCTTGATCTTGAACTTCCAGCCTCCAGAACTGAGAGAAAATAACTGTTGTATAAGTCACTCAGACTGTGGGACTTGGGCGCAGTAACTCTAGCAAATGTGTAGGGGAACAAGTACTCTTTCACATCATGTGCCGTCTGCTGCAGGGTTTTCAGAGATGCCCTCGATCAGGCTGAAAACCTGTACTTGCAAACGCAATAAAATACCCTGGTGCCAGTCGGCGTCCAGGCGGCTGGCTCATCAGGCACATTCACTCCCAGGACCCTGGACCCGACCATTCTGCAGCCGCAGCTCCAGGCACTGCGCACCCACCTGCCCACAGGCACACCTTGTCGTCACTGTGCTCCCCCCGCCTTGGCCTGGTCGTGCGGACACTGGAGCACAAGCCCACTCTGCCCCACGAACCCCCAGGCTGTGACTGCTGGGAGGGTCCTGGGTCATAAGCTCCTTAGGGCATTAACTCAGCTTCCCCTGCTGGAGCCTGGACAAGTCGGAACGAGGACAGGTGCAAGGACAGGTGCGAAGTGCTCTCCTGCCTGTCCCTCCAGGCTCCGGAAGGACCAGGCGAGCAGCCAGCAGCAGCAAGCCCTTCTCTCCGCACGCTTGTTGAGGACCTACTGTGTGCTGGGCACCCAGGCCTGTCTCCAATGAGCAGCTGCTAGGGCAGCAGACCTATGAGGAAAATGCTGACCATGGGGCAGCGGTGGCCACGGGCAAGGAGCAAACCCGTGGCGGGCAGTGAACTTAAGCTGCCCACTCCAGGGCTGAGAGCTTCTCTACCTGGGGGGCCAGGTGTCTGAGGAACCTCTGCGTGCCCAGGTGGCTCAGCAGCTGGCCCGGCAACAAAACCCCCTGCCGTGGTTAGGGGTCCCCTTCCCTGATCAGTAGGGCCTGGCTAAGGGATGCCCTGGGGAAAGGGGTTGGGAATGTGGAGGGAATGCTTTTCCAGGATTCCTGAGACCTTACCTCATCTCTCCCCCGCCCCAGCTCCCACCCACGTAAACCTGACTCAAGGCCCTGGGTGGTCCCAGCATGGGTCCCCAGAAACTCTCCCTCCTGCCTTAGGGTCCCCTGCTGAGGAAAGCACTGCTGGTTTCAAAAGTAGCCCAAATCCAGGCAAGAGAGGGGAAGTGGGACGTCCTGAGTCTAATGAGGGACAGCACACTGTGCTGAGGGTCCCAAGGCCCTGACCACATGTCCCAGGGCCCCGGACAGACATCCCCACCCCTCGCCAGAAACACAGATTACTCCAGGCATTTCCATGGCTGTGGTCAACCCCTGACACTGGTGAAGCAGCTACGGGTTGTGTCCTATGTGTCTTCTCCCCATCTGAAATTGAAGTGTCACATCGGGACGGGAGAAACTGCAGGATGTCTGCCAGCCAGAATGAGCTTCCTGCCTGCTGAGAGCTGGCCTCAGTGAGATCACATTTGAGCCTGTGCAACTGGCAGTAATGGAGGTGCTGGCCCAGAAATGCCCTTAAAAGGCTAAGACCTGTCCAGCCCTGTTCTCAGCGCCGTGGGGGCTGCTCAGCGCCAACCAGAGCTGCTCCCTAGCCAGTGACAGGTCAGGAGGAGAGGGAGAGTGAGAGGCAGCAGGGAGGTTCCTGGGGAAACCAAGATGCTGGCTGCTCCACATGCTATATGGAGAGGCAAGGTCCCTGGGTCCTAACACAGCGACACCACCATAGGGGCGAGGGGTGCGGAGGGGGCGGAGCTGCTCCTACTATCAGCAAAGCTGGGCGTGGCACCCCTTCCCTCCTGCACCCAGCCCCGCCAGCCTCCCTTTCTGTGTAACAGGTCTCCTGTCCTCTGGCTGCCCCCAACCTTCATCCGAGTCTAGTTCTCTCCTGTCTGAGCTTCAAGCAGGTAGAAACCCGTAACTGCCAGGTGCCTCTCGGCTTGCCTCGAGGTCCCACCGACAGTGACCAAAGGGCAGTGCCCACTGAGGGGCAACAAGTTCCACAGTAAAGACCAAGCTCTGGGTAAATATCCCAAAGCTGCCCCTTGCTCAGCCCTACACAGGCTGGGTGCCGTGCTGGGGACGCTGGTGCCCACACCAGGCCTCCTGTGCAGGAAGCCTGCGTGCAGCTCCTATACCCAGGGCCTTGTTGCCCTGGGGCCCCGTGGCAGAAACAGGGTGAGGCTTGTCCTCTTCTCTCCACAGCTGACAGACTGCTGGGGCTGCAGGTCTGGCCTGAGGGTCCTGGCCAGGGGGTAGAGTTCTGACCCCACCCCGCTCTTCCTGAGAGAGGATCCATCTCTCGACCTGAAGCCAGCAGAAGCCTAATTGGACCCTTCCTTTTGAAACCAACGGATCAGCAACCATCACGAGCTGGTGTCTTCTAAAAAACTCGGCACCGGCCCAGCGGGGCCAGTTCCAGGGAGCCTGGCCCCGGGCGGCTCAGTCTTGGCCTGCGGTGGAGTGTCCCCAGCAGCGGAGGCTGGAGGCCTCCTCCAGCCACCTGTCCCTGCTCCCACTGCCTCTCCTCTGCAGGGCCACTGCCCAGGCTCCCCCAGGTTTGCTTCCAGCCTCGGATCTGGGCTCCCCGGGGCTCGGCATGTTTCCTGAAGAAACTTCCTCAGGAAGCAGAGAGCTTCCCCCATGTCCTGTGTTCCCAGAATGGTTGGGAGCACAGACGGAGCCCTGGGCCTTCCAAGCAGCCTCAGGGGGAGCTCAGGACTGACTGTGACCTTGGCCAAGCCCCAGCCCTCCACCCCTCCGTTTCCCCAACCACAAACAGGGATGCGTCTCCCCTCCCCTCCTGGACGCTGCCAAGGACTCAAGAGCCAGCCTCCACCCCCAAACCCCTACACTCCCACACCCCTGCCAGCACCCATCCCTCCCTCGGCCCCAGAACCTTCCAGAGAAGATGCTGCAGAAACTGTGTGGCCTGGCTGCAGGCCTGCACTCTCTTGTCGCCGAGGTGAAGGTGGGTGCCCAGACTAGAGCCACGCAGGGAGCGGAGCAGAGAGAGCAGCCTTCTGCCAGGGATGGGTGAGTAGCAAAGCCCTCAGGCTGCCCATGGGCCCTCCAGCTCCCGTCCCTAACATGGGCCGGTGAGTGCGGAGGCACCCAGTTGTTAGGAGGATAGAGAAGACCTGCTGTAAGTCTCCACAGTGCCTGGTTCTGTGGAGACTCTCAGGATGCATGGGCGTGGCCACCTAACCGAGGCCATGCACACAGGGACAGGCTCCAGCCAGACCTGGGCGCCTGCTCACGTCAGGAGGCCCCCAGGGGACAGAGGACGGAAGACAGATGGAGGACCTGAGAGCCCAAAGTGCTCCTGGGCGAGAAATGGAGGCAGGGCTGTGTCATAGAAGCAGGGCTGTCTGCCCTTGCATCCACAATGGCAGAGAAGCAGGGAGGCATGAGGATGGGGCGGCTGGGGGGGGGCGGTGCACGGGAGGCAGGGTGTGAAGCTTGTGATCTGTCAAGGGGACTGTCCTCTCTCCTGCCCTCCCCTTTCCCATGGAAACCCCAGTACAGACCCTGGCTTCAAGGTGCACATTCGCGGTTTGTCCATGTAAGGACAGTAACTAGTATCTTCTGTTTTTGTGAACTACTTTTTAATGATGCAATGAGCACTGGCCCCCATCCCCACCCCCTCCCCATGCAAAGATGGGACAGTGACTCCTTCGCTCCCACCCCACCCCGTCAGGCACCCTCTACCCAGAGCTCTGTTCCTCAGTCCTTCTTTTCTCGAGTTCGGTCACAGGTACATATGTGCCGCACAGCCTTCGCCAGGGCATTGGAAAGGACCCCCGCACAGTCTTAGAACTGCTCTCTCCACTCAACCTTACATTCCTAAGAAGCATCGGTGTTGCCGGGCATGGCTGTGGCTTAGTCCCTTCCCCTGTCCTGCCCTCCGTCCCGTTGGTGGGAACTGCTGCTCTCCGTCTGGCACCAGACAAGAAGCCCCCAGCCCTCACCCCCAAATTGTTGGGTTTCCTAATCCCCATGAGCTGGTGGACGTAACACACTCTCTCTGCACAGGAATGAGGTTGACCATCTTTCCCCAGGTTTATTAGCCAAAGGACCACGAAATGCCAGCTCGTGACGGGAGCCCATTTTCCATCAGCTGTTGACTTTTCCTCTCTGGTTTATAGATGTTCTTTACTTTTTTAGGTACTGACCCTGTAGTCCTAAGGCTGCAAACGCCTCTCCCCAGTGTGCCTCTTACATTGCTGGAAGGTGGTTCCGATAAATGTGTTCTCAGTAAACTCTCAGAATGTATCCATCCCACCGTTTTCTCCAGGGGCCCCAAGAGCAGCAGGCGGCTGCCTTCTATGCCTGCGGCTTGGTGGCTTCTCCTTCAGGGCACCAGGTTGTGAGGAGGAGCACCCCTGGCTTCAGGACAGACGAGCTCTGAGGGACCCTGCCTCCTGGTGACAGCTACACCCTGGAAAGGACACCTCTTTGGGGCATCTCACAAAGGGGAAGGGGCCTCCAGGGACCCGCAAAACAAACCAAACAAATGTGAGCTGGGCCCCAAACGTTCAGGGTTCCCTGGTGGCCCGAGCTGGAGAGCCAGTGCCCAGGAGTCGGGGGCCAGCGTGCACCGAAGCCCGAGGGTCCGCAGGACAGAGGGTGTGCTGGGACAGGGTCAGAGCTGGCCAAAGTGCCCTCAAGGCCAGCTGGCCAAAGTGGGCCCTGACTGCGTCTTAGTCCTGGACCTGCCTCAGAGGTCAGAGCTGCTTGGAGGTAGGAAACGGGCCCATCCTGTCCTCACAGGCAGGTGGCCAGCAGGAAACACAGCCCCGGCAGTGAGTGAACTGACCACCTGGTGTGGAGCCTTGAGCCCAGCCCCAGGTACCAGCTGAGTCAGCGCAAGCACAGCCGAGAAAGCAGGGCAGGGCGTCTGGCTCGGGGACTGCCACCTGCCAAACAGAGCAGCCTCAGCTTGGCTCGTGGACGGAAACGTGGAAAGGCCACGGTGTGGCGGGGGGGCATTTATACATGTTCCGAATAGCAAACATGATTGCAAGAGAGGGTGTCCCTAGAGATGCTGCTGCCAACGGACCATGGCCAGTCCCATCCCAACCCACCCAAGCATGAACAGAAGGTACCAGAAGCTGAGGCCAGCACACAGACTCCCCATGGTCAGGAGGTGTGGCCACGTGACAGACTGCCCCCGTTCTCAACCGATACTTGCTGCTCAGGGCCCAGGATTAGTGGGGTCCCTGCCCTCACAGAGCACAGCGTCTGGGAGGGTTAGCAAACGCTGTCTCACTGCCCTGTCCGTAGAAGCCATTTTCACAGTACTCACCCATCACGTCGTGCTGTGCTGAAACTCAGTGTCCACACTTTGTTCCCTCGTCTGGACTGTCACGGTCTTGGGACACGTCTTTTTGTATCTCTGAGCCTCAGTCTCCCCACTTGGTAACCTGGGGCAATAACAGCTGCATCTCCGAGAAACATGAGCAAGGCAAACAGGAAACGGAAACAAAGACACGTGTATTACAGGTCAAGTAGTGCCCGGCCCCAAGCACCCAGGAAATGTCGGCCATATGGGCTTTGTTGGCTCCCCCCAATTCATGTGACTATATGTGGAGATGAGGTCTTTACTGAGGCGATTAAGTTAAAATGAGGTCGCTAGGGTGGCCTTCATCCAATCTGGCTGGTGTCCTTATAAGAGGAGATCAGAACACAGACACACACAGAGGGACAGCCACGTGAGGACATGGGGAGGAGACCCCATTTACACACCAGGAGAGAGACCTCAGGAAGAGCCAACCTGCCCACACCTTGATCCCGAGCTTCCAGCTTCCAAGGCCAGAAGACGGTAACTGTCTGTTGTTAGAGCCATCTGGTCTGTGGTTTTTGTCACAGCAGCCTGAGCTGGCTAGACAGCGAGCGAGCTGGAGCCACCCGTGCACACCCTCTGCCAGGCAGCCCAGCGGTGGAGAGCGCACGTTTGCCTACAGGGCTCCTGGGACCAAAGCAAGCAGGCTGCCCCGGTGATGCCGCCCTTGACAGGCATCCTGGTCCCATCACTTCAGTGGGGAGGGGTCCTCCATGGAGGCTGCCAGCCTCGCTTTTGCGGGGCACTTGCTGACAGCTGTCACCTTCGCACAATGGCCACCTCATTCCTGGCCACAGCAGTACCACTCACAGACGGGGGCCGCCAGCCCCGCTGCCGACGAGACAGCATGTTTCGCTGCCAAAGGGAAGAGGAGAGGCAGGCAGGGAGTTCATTGTCGGAATCTGACTAACGGGGTGGATTGGAAGCCCCGTCCCCACGGCCAGGGCGCAGGCTCAGAGGCGGTCCATGCTTCCATGTCTGAACGACCCGCTGGACAGCGCCGCAGTGGCGTTTTCCTCAGCAAAGACATTGCCGCCGACCCCCGGGCTCCTGAGTACTGTCACCTCCCACAGAAGGGGGAGCATGCAGTAGGCAGCAGGTGTCTCCCTGGGGAGGGGAGCTGATGTCCTTAGACAGCAGGGGTGGGGTGGGGCATCATGGAGGAGACCTGGGCCCCCAAGGAAGCCGCAGGTGAGAGCGGCAGCACTCCTGCACAAGCTCGCGTGTGCGCCCACACGCAGCTGTGCGTGTCCACACAGTTGCACAGGATTCACCAGCTGCTCTGAAAAATATGATATTGAGCCCAAGGGACAGTGACTGGGGGCTGCTGATGGCTCTCAGGGGGCTGTGATGTTGTCAGGAGGTGGGCACAGTCTGTCAGAGCCATGGGGAGGGGCTCTGCTGCCCTTACCTGGGCTCAAGGGGCCCTCCAGGGCTGAGAGCTTACCCCAAACCAAAGTGCTCGAGTTGGTAAAGAAAACTGTCACTCTCGAAGTGAGTCTTAGGAATCCATCTGCAAACAGGACAGCGCCAGCCCTGCGAGCCACACAACTGCTACAGCTGTTGAAGCTTTCCTGGCTCTGTGATGGGCGTGTTTGCTCGCGCTATCTTTATTCTGGGGCCACAGAGCCTGGCCCACGAGAGGTCATCCCCAGCTACCTGTGCTCACCATGTGTCCCCTCCACCCTCAGGCTCAGGGTCCGTGCAGAGTCACCTTCCATGAACCCCAGACATATCCTGTCCTGCTGAATTACAAAGACATGAATTCACGTTGGTGCCCAGGACGAAAGGGCAGGCACTTCCAGGCCTCTGGTCCAGGGCCCGGCTCTAGACAGACGGTGCTGAGAACCTGGGGCTCTGAGCCCCCATCCCTCCCTGCTCTGGCTTTGCTGTCCCTGCAGGCCATGTGGAATGCGATTCCACCGAGTTTTGCCTCCCACCTGACACCCAACACTGGGCACCACGCCCACAGCGCTCTCCACAGACGGCCTCCCCATCGCTGCCGGTGAGGAAGCGGACAAAGGCACAGGTGCAGATCCACACTGAGTTATTGCCGTGACAACTGTTCTTCTTGACTCACTTCCTCTTTCCCAAAAGGACAGGGGACTCAGTGATTAAACACTCCACCCACGCTGCAGGGCTGAAGCTCCAGCTGCTCTGTCATACCTCCCAGGCTTAGGACACGTGTAGCTCTGGCGGAGCATGTGGGTGGCTGGTGGGAAACCCGAGCGGTGCCGAGAGGCCTATCCACGTCTTCTCTCTCCTTTCCCACCTCATGCCCTCCCCTGTGAGCAGTGCCCCTCAGGAGGGCCCGCCCTCCACCCACCTGCCCTGCTCGCTGGCCTCGCTGGGACAGAACCACGCTAGTGCTGCTTTCAAAGATCCAGGCGGCGCCCAGAGCACTGGCCACGCTGTGCTGGCACTAACCTCGGGGGAACGTCCCATCTCATTTCCTACCAAGACGCCAGTGGCCCCGACAACCATCCATCTGATAAGCATCTGTCTGCTCCAGAGATGCCTGGAGCAGGCTTTCGCTGGGGTTCGAAGAGAACACATGTGAAAGGTCGGGAGGCTGCTGGGGAGGGTAGTCCTGGACGGAGAAGGGAGAGGGACAGAGACCCCAGGTCCCATTTGGTGGTGCACATGTGTACACATGCACGAGCACACACTCCCACAGTTGAGTATGGCCTGTGCCAGCCCAAGGAGCCAAGCTCCTAAAACACTTGAAAAGTCACTCACCCCAGCCCCCTACAAGCCCCTGCTGGAGGCCCAGCAAGGGGGTGGTCCTGGTCTGGGACCGCACGCCGATCTGTGAGCAAGTAATTACTGTTTAAAAACTCATCCTTCTCCAGCCTTCTTCCTTTGTGTCTTCTAAGAAAGTCACTGTCCCTGCTCCTGGGGGCAGGATGGAGAGATGACAGCTCTCTTCAAACATGGGACAACCTGCCCAATATGGGGAGGGGGGAATAAAATGGTCCCTGCAGGTGCAGGAGACCGGCAAGGACGCAGGCAGCGGCTTGAGAAGGTGATGCCCCTCCAAGCTGAGCCCTTCTGAGCAGACAGCACTTCTGACAACAGGAGCTCAGCCAACCTGCACGTTTCTTCCACCAATGAGCCTTAGCCTGAGACGACATGTCACACTGAACCCGTCTCGTCTCACGCTGTGCCCTAGGCACAAAAGCTTGCCATGGCCCTGCCTCCCGTGGGTACAACCTGGCACCCTCCTTCTGACCACCCTGGCACTGAGTCCTGGTTGGCACGAGCTGGGCACAGAGCTCCTGGTCCCTAGTCAGCCAA
Organism: Mormoops blainvillei; assembly: GCA_004026545.1. Taxonomy (NCBI): domain Eukaryota; kingdom Metazoa; phylum Chordata; class Mammalia; order Chiroptera; family Mormoopidae; genus Mormoops; species Mormoops blainvillei. The sequence goes on along the minus strand of PVJD01002357.1, from coordinate 56,651 downwards.
GTGGATCTGAGTTCGTCCCCCATCACTCACAACTTTGCATAAGCCTCTGCAGGCCCCTGTGCCATCTGGGCCTCAGTTTCCTTTCTTATAAACTGAAGGTCTGGCCTGGCTTAGCAATTCCCAAGTAACACTGCACAGAGCAAGCATGTGGGCCAGGGGCCCACAGCTGGGTAGGCCTGGGATGTCGAGGTGAACAGGAGTCTCACTCGTTTCTCGGGGCCTCGGCACAAGCTGAGAATCTCGGAGGGAGTCAGGGCTCTGGGTTCATCGGGTCCCAGGCCGGCCAGTCTGCCCATCAGCTAATGCCGAGGGACACGCACGTTCACAGACCACACTCAGTAGATGTGGTTGATGTGGGGGCCACCAAACACCACCCGCTCTGTGGTGCTGAGCTGAGCCCCATACGGCGCCCTGGGGACCTCAGGAGACTTAGGAGTGACGAGAGGACACATCAAGGCCACAGGAAGGAGGCAGAAAGAGCCACTTGAGAAGGAAAGCTTCAGTCTCGCACAGGCCTTCCTACCAGCCTTCTGTGATGGGGGTGGGAGAGGAGGGCCAGGGCTGGCTGTCCATGGGTGATGCACTGCCATTTGAGTTCTACCTTCTAGAAGGTTCACGCGTGGGTGCGAAACACAAGGGCAGCAAATGTGAGGCCCCACAGCAGAGCGAGGAGCGAGGAGCGAGGGCAGGTGTGGCCCCGACTAGGCCACCCGGACCCATGAGCCGCGGGCCTTCCTCCCTCAACTCCCGGCTCTGGTCCTGCTGTGGCCCAGGGAGGTCAGGCCGGAGGGGCTGACAGGTGGTGTCCCTGGATGGTGGGCCCTGGGATGGAGTCATCTGCCCCAATATTTACCGCACTATTTACTGTGGATGCGTGCCGGACGCTGTTCTAGGCCAGGGCCCCATGTCGGGTCCCCAGGCCTCTTCCAGCTCAGAGGCTCTGCTGCGCCAGGCAGATCTGGACCAGGGAATGTCGGGGGGGGGGGTCAGTACGTGAGCCCCGAAATGTGGCAATAGCCTTTCACTGCCAACCTAGAATGGGTCTCTAAGCCCAGATATGAAATCAGATGCCAGGACTGTCAGCGGTTATGTACACACTCAAGCCTCCTAATGGTTTCCCAAGAAGGGATCTAGTCTGTAGGAAAATTCTAGTGACCAGCTTTCTAGGAAGAGCAGGCCTTGGTGACGCTTGTCTCCAGGAAGGGCAGAGCTCAGGGGAAGCTGGTCAAGGGCAGCATGGTGCCAGACACTTCTGCTGCCAGGGACAGCAGATCCGGTGTCTGGTGAGGGCCCACGTCCTGGTTCAAAGGCAGTCGCATTCTTCTTGTTGGGTCCCCACAAGGGAGAGAAAGAGATCATCTCTCTAGTCTCTTGCTATAATGCCACTTCCATCACCGGGGCCCCACCCTCATGATCTCTCACCCCCCGTAGGCCCCACCCACTTCCTAATACCATGACACGTGAATCTGGAGGGAGCGGGTGACAAAACATGCAGCCCATAGCAGCAACTAAGGCTCAGTGCGCTGGACACCTTCCGAGGGTCATCTGCCCTAGGCTGGAAGTAGGGAGCACATGCACTTCCCTGGGGGACTGCTGCCAGGTGGGACTGGCATCCCACTGCCCTGTGCAAGGAGCCCGGGCAGAGGGCGAAGGACAGTTGGGGTGGGGGCTGCAGGCCATAGCCACAGACAGTTTTGGCTACAGTGAAGATGACCCAGGGGCCCAGAGCTGCAGAAACACTCTGGGCCATGAAGCTCTCAGACGCCAGGCTAGAGACCCTGAGAAACCCCGGCTAGCCTTTCACCGAACTGGTGCCCTCTAGAAGACTGAGGGCGGGTGGCTGAGACACAGAGCAGCCGCGGAGAGCCAGGCCGGCAGTACTGTGGGCTGGCAGGAAGAGGAGAGGGCTAGGCCACCCCATCCAGCCTCCTCGGGGACCCTGTGTCAGGACAGGTCTGCCCTGGCAGCATCACCTGCCCCCAGTGCGCACTGGCTGCAGATCACCAGGGTCCCTGGAGTTCGCTCTCTCACCTCTCATGTGCTTGGGACGTGCTAGGAAAATGCAGATTTTAATGGGGACCCAAACTAAGTGCAATCACGGAGAACATGAGAATGGGAAAAAACATGGGACATGTTCCAAAACCAGAGTGTGAGCTGACTCGGATGGGAAGTCCCAGCTCAGCTCCTCCATGCGGCCTCCCCTCTGTGGCACTGCTCTGACAGTGCAGTGATTAAGAATGAAAGCCGTCAAGGCATGGGTGGAGGAGGGTCCGTGGAGGCCAGTTACTATGAGAACGTGCTCTCCTCTTCTGAGATGGGAGACCAGTCCTGAGCCCTACTCTGCCCGATTTCCATCGGTTTCATCCAGGTGGGCCTCAGGGACATGCAGCACAGCCTGGTGAGAGTGGTCTGCTTCCCGCCATGAGAGGCTGGGCCACCGAGGTGAGCTGTGGGGCACCTGTCTGGCCAGCGAGCAGCCACTCTAGAGCCTCGAGAAATGCCTTGTTCCGAAACTGTGATAGATAATTTAATGGATCCCCTGACCCCAAAGATAGTTCATGCAGATTTTCAAAGAACAGACTGAACAAACTGAACATCGGTTAGTTTGCTTTTCTTGGTGAGCACATTCCTTAGGCTCTGGGAACCGCGAAGCACGAACGTAGCCCCTTCACCCAGCCAGGCCCTCCCTCTGGGCAGAGGAACAGAGCTTCCTTCTGTGACAAAGGCTGCCTCCCCTGAGCAGGGCAAAGCAAGCGCAGCCCAGCCCGCAGTGTTCCAGAGAACTTGGGAAAGAGGAAGCGTGTGCTGAGCAGGGCAGGGGTTGCAAATTACAGGGAAGAGAAGCCTCCCTGCTGCCTGAAGTGCCCATTGTGCAAGCGCCATCAGCTGCAGCGGCCGGGGGATTAACATCGGCGCAGACAACATCTCTTGGCGCAGAATCTGTTGATTGATTGTGGGACAAACAGGAAGGCTGTTCACCTGCCCAGAGCTCGGTCAGGGTTTCCTATGGATAGCATCAGCAGCCCCAGCGAGTACATGCAGTTTTCTTCCTTGCTTTGAATCTCTCGTGCTGATGACGTCAACGGGGCATGAGGCAGTGTCCGATCTGGACAGGCGCAGGGGAGGAAGCTGGTCAGCAGGCATCTGAGCCTCTGAGGCCGGGAGCCCTCATCCCAAAGCCAGGCCCCCGGTCCGGGGGCCTAAACTATTCATTTCCCTTGTGACTGCTTCTTTGACCTTAAGATAGGGCTTTTCTCTGGCAATTTCCAGGAATGAGATTGTTCTTCCAGCACAGCAGAGAAAACAAGATTAAGGAATGGGCATTATGTCACAGGACAGGGAGTTTCTGGTTTGTCCTGCAGGGCTCAGAGATGGCCTCTGTCACCTGTCACAGCCTCCTAGGCCTTGAGATGTCTGAGCATGGTACGCCTGGTCTACAGCCAAAACAGTTCAACGGATATACATCCCCAGGAACATTGTGTAAAGGTCTTTGTGTCAACTCAGGGGTAGAAGCCACCTCCTGGGCCTATCGGGTGTCCGACAGCCCCAGGCCCATCCGCAAGCAGACAAACCCCAGGCTCTGTTCAACATGGGGACACAGAGCGAGGAGACACAAGGAGAAATGTCCACTTTGAAGCCTGTCCATCCCCCTCAGCAGAGGGCCCCATCTGCCCTGGAAAATGTTACTATGGATTTCCTTAGCTCTGCCCAGGAAATAAATGCTTGGCTGGGACATCACACAGAAAATAATCATCCCCTTGTGACCAGTCCGTTCAGTCAGGACAGAGGTAGTGAAGGGCCCGCCCCTTGTGAGGGGCTCAGAGACCTGCCCTCTCCTCTACCCCGTCTGCTTGAGAACAGGACTGAGGCCTCTCCCCAGAGGACATGACTGCAGGATGCTGCGGCCTCAAGACCGGTATTCTTTTATGTGCTCCCCCTTCTACTTCTGGGAAGAAATCTCTATTAGGGAGGCATGAGTTTTCTTAATTGTGGCCAAATTCCCACCGAGATTTCATGGGCTTGGAGAATAGACATAACAGGTGACCTGGCTGGGCTAGAGCCAAGATGCAGGCTTAGCACTGAAGGGAGGTGTGACAGAGCCCACACGCAGGCGCACATACACGCACAGGCAGGCACACACATAGGCACAAATCTACACACATAGGCATGCATCCACACACATGCACACACAGAGCAGACAAGACCTATGGCTGTATCCACTCAGAACCACCAGACGCATCATTACAGGGACCTGCACTGTGTCCACACCTGACTCAAGCAGAAAGTGTCTGGGGGTGGGGGAAGGGGCTGTGGGGGACCCTGCAGTGGTGTGTATGCAGGCGCAGTGTGGGGCAGCTCAGTAGCAAGAGCGGATGTCACAGGAAAGTGGCAGCTGTGGCTTCAGCGAAGGTGCCCTGGTCAGCGACACACGGACTCCAGAGGATAGAATCCAGAGTGTGAGGGCACTGAGGCCCCCGGCCTCGTCGCAGACACCTCCATCAAGCAGACCTATGCCTGGGAAAGGCCCTTCCCTTCCCTCTCAAGGGGCCAGGGTCCTGGTGGAGTCAAGATGGCTGAGGAGTAAGATGGGAGAGAAGCCAGGGGGTGCTGGGCCCACCCAGGGGGGGTGCAGGGGCTCCAGCAGCTGACCTGGGTGCTGGTGTCTCTTCCATCCAAGGAAGCCACCAGGGTGGGGTTCCCACAGAAACAGGAGGTACAGACGGGGGTTCCGCCCTGCTCCCACAAGGACCCTCAAGGACACCTTCCTGCAACCAGGAGGACTTGAGGAGTGACCAGTCCCACATGGCCGTGCCCCAGGCACAGCATATGGCCCAGGCCGCCTCAGGCAGGACCACAGCTCAGCCAGGGCGGAAGGCCTCACCACTCCTGGTGCCCGGTCAGAACCAAACCTGAACCACCTCTGACCAACAGGGATCTGGGCTAACGCTTACTTGTGCTCCTGTCCCCGTGACCAGGAGGCACACAGAGGCAAGAAACTCTTCCCAATGTGAGAAACTGCCTCCTACTCTCCTCACCGGAGGAAGTGTGTTCAAATGCCAAAGTGTAGCACCAAGATCCTGAAAAACTCACTTCCCTGGCAGGTGGGGGAGGACACTGATTCACCCAGAAGAGATCAGCGCGCCAAGTACGGCGTATAAGGGCAGCCGGTGTGCCAAGCGTGTTATGCAGGCTGCCGTGAGCACGGTTCACCGCAGGAGCAGCTCTGATGCCTAAGACCTGCTTCTGGTCAGGGAGGCGCTCTTTTTGAGAATTACCTGACAGCTCAGGGGTTTGCTCTACTCTGACCTTCTGTGATAGCCTCTAAGCTTCAGCCGCCCTAGTTTCTCCTCTATTAGCATTTAAAGAGCAAAAAGGAAAGAAAAAGCACCTCCATCCCCACGGCGGGGCTGGGGGGCTGGGGGGGTCGCCTCTCCTTCTGCCCTACCCTGGAGCCAGGGGCCAAGACAGGAATGAGTCCTGGCTGGCCTGCAACTGGCTTGCTGGCCTCCAGCTGTTAAGAGAATTAGTCTGCTCCTGGGTTCATCTGTCTAAACTCTTCGGGGTCCTAAAGAAAGGCTAAAAGAAAGAAAGAATTATGCCTGGAGAAGGTAAGGCAGGTCGTACTGACCCTGGCTCACGGTCAATTAGCTCTGAGGCAGGAGTAAATATTAATTTTGCAAATTCACCTGCAGATACTGAACAAGGACCTTTTAAAAATCAATGTTTTTAGTATCAATGACTAATCTACACCTCCCATCTTTCTAAATGTTATCATGTGACCAGGCAGGCATGAGAGCCTGTGATGATCAATACATGCTGTCTAAATACCGCTTGGGGCGGGCAGAGGGCTAACTGGTAGACTTCTGGCCACTGTCCTCTGACTCCCTTCCCTCCCTCTATGACCCCGTGGACCTGCTGGTGACACCAGGGCATGCTGATCTAAGAGGGTGCCAGAGGAATTTAAACCACTAGTCACCAGAACTGTGAAGGCTCCAGAGAGGACCAGGCTCTGGCCTGGAGAACTAATGACCACAGGTGAGGGTGGACACACATGCAGGGAGGCAGAGGTGATGTCACATTGTGATTAAGGGCTACAATAGAGGGAAGCAGGTTCGAGTCACAGCTCTGCCACTTCGGCAGGCAGTTTAATGTCTCTGAGCTCTTCCTCTTACCTGTAGAAAGTAGCCATGAGGACTGAGCTGCTGTAAATCAGACACAAGCCCTGACCCCCACCAGGACACCAAACACTTCCTGTGCAGGTGCAGCACTGACATTAATGTGGGAGACCTGTCAATGTCACAGAAATGCTCTTCCGGCCAGAATGCTTTGTTGTATGCCTGGCACTGCATCAGGCCACATGAATTCAACAAACACGGTTCTCACATCCAGGCAAAGAATCCTTACCCCACAAACTCTCAGAAATTGTACAGGAAATGGCACATGTGCTCACATGCATTTTTGGGCAGGAAAGTGTATCGGGTTGTCCAGGTGCTGCGTGACTGCGCCATAGCTAAGAACCACTGGTTTTGGGGTCCGCAATCAGGCAAAGACCAGACACGGTGAAAACTGAAAAAGGGCTGCTAGTGTGAGTTATGGAGAGTGGGTGCGGGCCGCCAGGCTGGCACCAAGCAAGCATTCTCCTCCGTCGTGGCAGACACATGTCCCCTCGCACCACTGCCCATGCTCCGCACGGTGCCACGCGCTCACGGCAGCCAGGCAGGCACAGGGTCCAGGGAGGACCTGCACGCTGGGCCTGGGACCTGGGTGGGGTGAGTCTGTGGGCTGCTGGCTTGGAGGTACAGGAGCTGGCCCAGGTGACCCGGTGAGATCAAAGGTCTCACTCTGTACACAGACTAGAGCCCCTCGTCTTGATATCTCTGTCTCCTGCCACTCGTAATGGAGGGGCTGGTAGAGGACCACAGGGGCAAAGTCAGAGTCACTTTTTTTTACATTTTAAAATGTGAATCAGAGGTCGCTCCTGCCCCGGCTTGCCAATCATCTGCCAGCTCATAAAAGGAACTACAAAGTCTTGCCCACAGCTTGCGTTTGCTCACTCTCTGCAGTCTTTAAACGCACCCCAGTCACATGTCCCAGGGACTTGCACCCACTCTTCCTGCTGCCTGGTCTCTTCTCCCGGAGTAGTCGTTTGCATTAAACCATTTCTATTAAAAAGTTGAGCTGCAAATATGCCTCTGATTAAAAAATGCAATAAACTATACAACCAGAAGCCATTCTTCTGGGCGGTCGTCTGTGCTGTGCACTCAGAACATGAGGTGCACATTCACGGAGGGGAGCAGGGGCTGAAGGGGATCCGCTGGGGACAGCTTGAAACCCTCACAAACAAGACTATGCAGGGAACAAACCAGGTATTTTTAAAATACAACAAGCATAATGTACGTGTATCTTTACATTTTGAAAATCATATTTGTAACAATATTTCCAAGTGACAACTACAAAATTCAACAAATGGTGCTAGGAAAACTGGATATCCACATGCAAAAGAATGAAGGTGGACCCTTCCCTAACACCACATACAAAAATCAACTCAAACTGGATCAAAGACCTAAATGTAAAAAGACCTTAACCAATAAAACTCTTAGAAGAAAACACAGGGGATATACACACACCCATGAGTTTGACAGCAACTTCTTGGATATGACACGAAGTGCACACAAAAGAGAAAACAGATTATGTCAGACTTGTCCAAAACGTAAAACTCTTGTACATGGAAGGGCACTATCAACAAAATGAAAAGACAACCCGCACAATGGGGGCAAAGATTTAAAAAACTCACAGAGCTAGCAAAGGGTTAATATAGGAATATACAAATCCCTGCAACTCAACAACAAAAAGACAAACAGCCCAAATGAAAAATGAGCAAAGGGCTTGAACAGATATTTCTCCAAGGAAGGTACACAAACGGCCAATAAGCACATGAAAAGATGCCCAACACCCATTAGTCAACAGGGAAATGCAAATCCAAACCACAATGAGAGACCACCTCGCACCCACTAGGGCCACGAAACAGAAACCAAGTGTGGTGAGGAGGAGGAGAATCTGTGTAGGGCAGCTTATCAGTTTGCAGAAGTCTATCAGTTTGGCAGTTACTCTAGGTGACACACAGAGTGTCGCATGACACAGCAATTTCCCATTTAGGTATACACCCAAAAACCTGAGGCGGGGGCCCAGAGACTTGTACACCAACGTTCACTGCAGCATCATTCACAACGGTCAAAGGATGGAAGCAACCCCAGAGTCATGAATAAGCCGGATGCAGACACACTGTGGTACTCAGGTACGACAGATGCTACCCAGTCCTAAAAGGAATGAAGTTCTGACACATGCTATGACATGAATGAGCCTTGAGGGCATTATACATACTAAGTGAAATAAGCCAGACAGAGGAGGACAAATATTTTATGATTCCACTTACATGAGGTATGTAGCACAGTCAGATTTGTAAGAGGCAGAAGTAGAACAGAGGATACCGGGGCTGGGAGGAGAGCTGAAGGATGGGAAGTTACTGTTGAATGGGTACAGAGTTTCTGTGTGGTATGATAAAAAGTTCTGGAAATGGTTAGTGGTGATGATTATATAATACTGTGAAAGTTTTTAATGCCGCTGATTTCTACACTTAAAAATGATTAAATTTAAAGTTTGGTATTTATGTTTATGTGGTAAATTTTACCACAGTTTTTGAAAAACTTGGAAAAATGCAAATAACAAAAAATCAGTAACAGTATTTTGTAACACACACTAGCACCTTCAAAGACTACCGTAGTCCACATCGGCACCTGGAGACACATTTACGTGGGCTCGCCCTCAGGGCAAGGAGACAGCCAGGGGCCTTCAAGATGAGTACGGTGAAGATGGAGGTGTACCAGTTGTCGTTTGCCCTCCCACCTGAGCCTGGACTTAGAAAGTATCCAAAGACCTTGGGTTTATTCCCTCTACCTTCTGAGCTTGCACGCCCCCTACAGGATGCTGTGTGCTATATTGTGTCCTACTCTATACTAGGGTCTGCGCCCTACAACTGATCAGAGTCCTTCCCAAATAGTCTAAGCACATACATCATTAAAAAAAAAGAAAGAAAGAAAGAAAGAAAATAGAGCAAACTTCACCTTCAGGACTTATTAGGAAATTAGTTAAGTCTATGAAAGTATTTATCAGCCATTTCCATTCACACTGATGTCGTGGCATCATAGCTAGGTCTGGCAGACTCAGTGAGATGGGCACATTAACAGCTTGTACTGAAACTTTTCCTTGCCCGTGGTCTGACTTTCAGCCTTGGGCTGATTTTCTCAGGCCCCAGACTTGTGATACTTGCTTGGTACTCTTAATTTTAAAATCCTCTGGAATAAGTGCAAGACACAGGGCTATAGAAATACCTGGCATGAGCAGAACTCCTTACATTAGGCTTCTCCCAATTCGTACCGTGAGCAGACAGAATCAAAACCAGCTATGAGGGTCCCTCCAGACCTCACAGGAACAGATTCACTTGGTAACAGGAGGCCTGTTCAGATCACCTGTGAGGGCCATGGGGTGGGGGCAGCAAAGTCTCACTGTGGGCCTGACAGGTTTCACACCTTTACACAAAAAGCTGACAGCACCAGTGGAGAGAAGAGTTTCTTAACTTAAATATAAGAGCAATTTTTCACAAATTAAATTTTAAAAATATAGGTACCATTTTGTTTCTGATTTTTAAATTCACCACAGACCTCAAACACTGTCAAGTACTTGCCTTTGGGTATACTTTTAAAACTGCATTTCTTTCGATTCTAGCTACAAAAAAATTTATGACACTCATGTTTTCTCCTTGACCTTCACACAAAGAGCAACATATTAGAAAGACTAGCCACACCTTAGAGCTGGCCTTAAATACTTTTCCTGTAATATACATTCATAACACGTATTTGTCATTTTGCTTCCTGCAGGAGTTTTCGTCAGAACTCTTGGTATCCTTAGCACTTCAAAATTAGGAGAGAAAACTCATCCTTTTTACTCAAGCCCCTCTACTAACCAGCTGAACTACGAAACATTCACAGGTCTGGCCCACTGTCATTTCTCTCCAGGTGCCACTGATCCCACTTCAGCGGGAGAAAGACCCTGTATGTCTATAGGCAGCACCAACTAATTACATTAGTTTAGCTCCCATTACCTTATCAAACAGTCAAAAAGGAAATGATACCATGCTAGGAAAACTATAAAAACACAGCATCTTCAATTTTATTCGCCAATCGTCGGGCCCTACAGAAACATGCAGCACAGATGGACCAGTTTCTGCCTCCATGAATTTTAAATTGCTTTTTGCAACATTTCTCTGGCCCCGATGAGTTAGTGTTTCACAATATGCCGGCTCGTGAAATTCAAGCAACTGCGCCTTTCCCCAAGCTCCTTCATTCAGCCTCCGCCATAAATCGCACACTGCCTAAGAAAGTCTACTTAAAAGAAAAATGAAGTCATTCCAAAATGCCACACGGCAGAAACCGCTTATAAACATTTCCAAGGCCGCCGCTGTGAGGGACACCTGCATGTGGTTTTGCTCATACAGGACACCCAGAGCCCACGGCCCAGTGTCGTGCTGAAGGAAGCATCACCAGAAGAAAGAAGAGACTGCGTTCCCTGACATGCCCTTCAGGAATGACTCAGATGGACTTCCACTCTCACGCCTGGTGGTGTCTATGGGAAGTGAAGTGGACCCCCACCCCTCCCTTGTGCTTGGCCAGGGGCCTGGCTGCAGAGGAAAAGGAAGACTGTGGTGAAGGGGCCCTGGTACCTTGTGCATTGTGCACACTGTGGGTATCATTTAAAGAACTGCAACCAACTGCATATGTGCTAATCCATGAGGCCCTTTTCATGATACTTGTTATATGAAAAAGTGGACTTCATTCTGAGTTTATAAAGGGCGCAGAACAACGTAAAGAGAGTTTTTCTACCAAGCACGGTCATATACAGCTTCCTAATGTCAAGTTTGTAGTATTTCAGAAAACAATAGTTGGAGCACATCAATGACTCTTCTGACTCTCTTTATTTAAAAATAAAAGAGGCACAAAAATATAGAACTAAAATGCCCAATGGCATCTGAACTAGCAGGTTCACCAAAAGGTTTAAAGGTAAACCTGCATTTGGGAGATTAACTATAATTACTAGAGAGAGAATGAACTATTTTTCAAAGAAATGTGTCTCAGGAAAATGCTGACCAATAGGGTAGGTGGTTATTTAATCTCCCATTTGCGGGGGGCAGCCCACAGGTCTCAGAAACTCTCCTGAGCAGCAGGGGCCACTCTAAGAAGCCAGGCACAGCTGGTACGGCCGTTGCAACAGAATGGATTCTTTCTCAGGCACCCGTTGGCAAGATTAACCAACCACCCACAAGTACCTTCACTTCCTGGAGGAAGCTGTGTGGATACATTAATTCACATCCATCTCTAGTCAAGAACACCTGGCCATCTACAACACATGGCACACAGTGATGGTTTCAGAACACAAAGTGGGGACCTGGGGAAGGGGAAGGGACACGCCTACACATCACTCTCCAGAGCGCGAAGGTCTTCCAGGAGCTCCCGGGCCACGGCCTGCAGGCGGGGGTTGCGGCTCTTGGACATGGCCAGGATGCGCTGCAGGGGCAGGGAGCTCCGGAACTCGGAGGCCGACTTGGAGAAAACTTCTGGTTCCAGAACCACCGACTGGACAAGTCGTAAAACATGAAGACACACCTCTGCGTCTGGATCTAAGGGGAAAGAGGTAACACTCAGGTTAGAATAAAACTGTTACAGGAATCTCAGGGTAGAATCTACCCGCAAGGGTTCTTGGATTTTCTGAATGACAGATTTGACAGTTTTGAAAACTACAAGCTGACCCAGAAACAATGTCATTTCTTGATATAAAAGCTTAGCTCATAAGAGCAGCATGACAAAACTCAGCTGTCATCTATTTAGTAACATCCTGTCTTCAAATATTACTCACAATCACGTAACTTCAAAATGCTGAACTAAAAATACAATGGCTTTTCATGTTGTTGGTTATAATTCTGTCCTCCTGCAGGACTGCTTTTAAAGCTATTACTTCACTTCCACTCTGACTGCAGCAAACCCCTCAGAAACCACGGCGTCTGCTCAGGACACAGAGTTTCAGAGTCACAGAGCGCAGTCTTCACGCCGTGTTCCACTTTTTCCCTGTGAGTTACAGAATCTGACAGCCCTGCAGATATTGCAGTAACCACTAAAAACACAAAGCTCTACCACTTAACCAGGCGGATCCATCTCTCCTTACCATTCTCCCTGTGGGAGCTGGTAACATGCCATTAATTTACTTCTTGATTGGATATTGTAATTGGAACCAGGCTCAAAGTCGGGACCTTGTTCTTAGCACTAGACTTACAAAACCTTTTAAATAAGTGAACTGAGTGTACAGAACAAACCTTCAGTGGGAACTGCCACAATACCAAGGCCCACCCAGGGCTTTCCCTACTGAATCTGAGCCCCCAGGGCATCGTGAGGACTGCTCTGCAGTGGAAGGAAAAAAGTAAACCCTGCTGCATCCCAGACAGGGGCAGGGATGTCCTAGGCCCAGATAGGAGAGTCCTCCTACCTTGTGGGGGGTGGGGGGCGGAAACTATGTCTAGTACAGGACCTGACAAAGGCACCTGGCAGAGGGCGGCTGCCACAGGGAGGAAGAGGATCATTAGGAAGGCCCTTCCACCCTGACACAGGTGGACAGGAGTGGGACCAAAACAACAGAGATTTCCCCTCTGCCAGGAGCAGAGCATCCTCCACCAGGAGCCCAGGAGACACCAAGCAGCTGGAAGAGCAGTCTACAACTGGAGGAGGAACAAAGGGTTGAAGGACACCCTCTGAGGCACAGACCCGAAGGGAAGGCCAACGGCTGAGGGGCGGCAGGACAGAGTAAGGCACGCTGGCAACTCAGCCCCCACCCTCATCACAAGGAAAGGTTAGAGGAATGTGTAATCCCTCAACTTTATTTTTCTTTATCAAATTTGTCTTATCTGTTCTAATTCCTTTGCTTTTTCATATAAATTCTAGTATAACTTTGTCTCCCGCTGTTAAAAATTTTGCTCAGATCTGGACTGAAATTGCAGTAAACCAGGATATTAATTTGGAAGAGAACTAATATCTTCACTATGCCAAGTTTTCCTTTTTTGGCCTATATGTATATTGTTTGTAATAAGCAGTTTTCACTCAACATTATGTTTTAGAGAGTCATCTGAATTGATAACAGGAACTGTAGTTCATCCATTCCATTGCATGAATTGATTACAATTTATTGTCCATTCTTCTATTAATGAATATTTTGGGGTTTTCTTGATTTATGCTATTATAAATTATAAACAATGCTTCCACAAAAAATTTTTAAGTACCTCAGGTGAGATTTTTTTTCTTTTTTTCTTTTTTCTGGAAAGGGGGCCTTCAAATCCCTATTCTACATGTTCTTAATGAAGTCTTTAAAAATTATAAAATAGGGCATACACAAAAATAGAGGACATAGTATAACTAGTCTGTATGTACTCATTACCCAGCTTAGCCATGTCTTGATGTTTTTTGTTTTTTTGACCCATCCTCCCACCACCCTCCCAGGGCAACCACCAGCTTGTTCTTTGTATCTATGGGTCTGTTTCCGTTTTGTTTTATATATTCATTTGTTTTGTTTTGTTTAGATTCCACATATAAGTAAAATCATACGGTGTTTGTCTTTCTCTGACTTATTTCACTCAGCACAATGCCCTCTAGGTACATCTATGTTGTCATAAATGGCAAGACTCCCTTCTTTTTATGACTAATATTCGATATATATCACATCTTCTTTATCCATTTATCTTTTGGTGGGCACTTCGGCTGTTTTCCTATCTTGGCTATAATAAATAATGCTGCAATAAACATAGGGGTGCATGTATCTTTTTGAATTAGTGTTTTCGTTTTCTTCTGATAAATACTCAGTGGTGGAACTGCTGGGTCGCATGGCAGGCGTTTGCCATAGTGGCTACACCAAGTTACATTCCCTCCAGTAACGCCTTTTCTCTATGTCCAGCACTTGTTTGTGAATTTTCTGATGACAGCCATTCTAACAGGTGTGAGGTGACATCTCATTGTGGTTTTGATTTGCATTTCCCTGATGGTTAGTGATGTTGACCATCTTTTCATATGCTTATTGGCCATCTGTATGTCCTCTGCCCATTTTTTAATTGAAAAACATTTTTTGGTGTTAAGTTGTATGAGTTTCTAATATATTTTGGATATTAACCCCTTACTGGATGTATCGCTAGTGAATATCTTTTGCCATCAAACAGATTTTCTTTTCATCTTGTTGGTTTCTTTTGCTATGCAAAAACTTTTTAATTTAACGTAGTTGCTTTTTAAAATTTTTTGTTGTTGTTGTTGCCCTTACTCAAGGAGATGTATCCAAAAAGATATTACTAAGACTAATGTCAAAGAGCTTACTGCCTATATTTTCTTCACGGAGTTTTATAGTTTCAGGACTTATATTTAAGTCTTTAATCTATTTTGAGTTTATTTTCATGTATGATATAAGAAAGTGGTCCAATTAATTTCTTTCTTTCTTTCTTTCTTTCTTTCTTTCTTTCTTTCTTTCTTTCTTTCTTTCTCTTTCTCTCTCTCTCTCTCCTCTCTCTCTCTCTCTCTCTCTCTTTCACACGTATCTGCACCCTCAGCACAAAGGTTAGAGGAGTTTGAAGCCAGTGGTGCACAGAAGGTAACCACGGCAACAGCAAAGCCCAAGCCAGTCTAACACCCCAACATACGAACAAGAGGCATGGCGTTTTCCGGCGGTAAACACTGTTTACCTCACTGTCTCCTGCAGAGGCTGGTACACCACGGCCCAGAGGCCAAATGCAACCCATGCCCTATTTTTGTACAGGCTGGGAGCTAAGAGCGATATTGACACTTTCAAGGATTATTTAAAAAGAAAAACAAACAAACAGAAGACTAATGTGCAACAGAAACCACATATGGTCCTCAAAGGTCAAAATATTTACTACCTGGCCCATTACAGGAGAAGTTTGCTAGGTACCCCCCAACCCCCCGCTCCACACACACACTCTACAGCCCTACACACAATGTCCAACATTGGATCGGAAATTACAATGACCAAGCCAGGGAAATGAAAAGCCCACAGTGATAAAGTAATAAGCAGACTAAGATGACCCAGATACAGGAACAAATACAAGAGCAATCAGAAAGGGACTTTGAAATAAATATGATTAATAAATAGGAAAACACTTTAGAACAAGAACTATTTACCAGAAATAAGGAGGCACTTTGCATAATTATAAAGAGGTCGATGCGCCAAAATGACGATAGTGCTAACTGCTCATGTACCTAACAACAGAGCTTCAAAAGACACAAAGCACAATGCGACAGAACTCCAAGGGCAAATAAACCAACTCACAATTAGAGCAGGAAACTTTTAACACTCTTATTTCCATTATTAATTTTAAAAAAGGAAGAGAGAAAATCAGTAAGGATACAAAATAATCCCTGAATAATACATGCTCAACCAACTTGACCTAATTGACATTTAAAAGAATTCAAATAACATTCTGTGATTACAAGGGATTAAATTAGAAATTAAAAAATGCATAATAGACAACAAAATAACAGTAAAACATGTGGAAAATCCCCAAATAAAATAACACTCTTCTAAATAATCTCTACATAAAAAAGGAAGTACAAGGGAAACTAGGAAATATTGTGAATAAAATGAAAATGAAAACACAACATTATAAAAATTTGTGGATGCAGTTATATCAGCACTTATAAGGGGAAATTATAGCATTAAATGTTCATATTAGGAGAAAACAAAGGTCTCAAATTAGTTATCACAGCTTTCATTTCTTATTTTAAAAATTAAAAACTGCCCTGGCTCACATGGCTCAGTGGACTGAGAGCCAGCCTGCAAACCAAAATGTCACCAGTTCAATTTCTAGTCAGGGCACCTGCCTGAGTTGCAGGCCGGGTCCCCAGTTGGGGGAGTGTGAGAGGTAACCACATTCTGATGTTTCTCTTTTCTCTCCCTCTCTGTCCCCCTCCCTTCCCCTCTTTCTCCAAATAAATACATAAAATCTTTTAAAAAATAAATTTAAAAAATTAAAAATGAACAACTCTTCTTCAAAAGCTACAGTTAGGAAAGAAAAGACAAGCCACTAGACTGGAAGAAAATACCTGCAAAACACTTATGTGATAAGCAAAAAACGAAACCCTGAATCCAGAATATAAAGAGATCTCTGAAAACTCAATAATTACAAAACAACCCACGAGAAACAGGCAAAATATTTGATCAGCGCAGGAGTTCTGACCTGTTTCCAACCTGGTGGTCCCCTCAACATATAAATAAGACATACCTTTTCATGTGCTTACTTGACATTTGTATATATTCTTTGAGTAGGTGTCTTTTAAAATACTTTACTTACAGTGTCCATGTTTATAATTGCCAAAAACTAGAAATAACCTGAGGTCCTTCAACTGATGAATGGACAGAGACCACGGTATACTGCAGAAGAGTAATCAGCAATAAAAGAAATTAACAACTGATACACAAAATAACATGGTGAATCTCAAATGCATTATGTTAAGGAAAATAGTTAGACTTCCAAATCTACATACCTCATGATTCTGTTTATATACAAGTCTGGAAATGCTTAAAACTACAGTAATAGAAAACAGATCAGAGGTTGCCAGGGCCTGGTCGTCAAGGAGGGGTTGATTACAAAGGGGCATGAGAGAATGTTCGCAGGTGACAGCACCAGTCTATGTCTTGATTATGGTGGTGGTTACACAGCATATGCAATTGTTTAAAATCATAGAACCCTCTACTAATAAGTGAACTGCACTCTGTGTAAATTATAACTCAATAAACCTGACCTTTTAGAAAAGGCTGCATTTACATCCCTGGGCCATCACCTGTCCCTACCCTGTCTTCCTCTTCTCAACAAACAGCATCACCATTCACCTAATGCTCAAGCCAAAAGTCCAGGTGTCATCACTGATTCCTCTCTCCTTCCCTTCACATCCGTCAGCAGTCTTAACTCTACCTCCAACACGCCCTAAATCCACAACCACCCCCTGCGCTAGGCTATCTCGTCTCTCCTAGACTACCACAATCTCCTCTCAGTGGTTTTCTTATTTAATACTTCCGTTCTTTCCCCTTCCCATCCCTCTCCACTTGCCAAACAGCGACCAGATGAAACCTTGTAACGGAAATCAGAATATGTCACTTCCCTGCTCCCTAAGAGATCTTCACTGCACCCAGGATAAAATCCCTGGTCTTCAACCTGGCTCAAGAAGCCCCACCTGATCTACCCCTGTGGCTTCCTGGAGCTCATCTCCCAGCACCTGCCCCTCCTCACTGTGCACTGGTGACACTGGCCTGCTCTCACATCCCTAAGTTGTCCTAGATGTCCACTTTGCCCAGGATGCCCTTCCCCCAACCTTCCTATGCCTTGCTGCTTTCAAAGTTCAGCTTAGCAATTTCAACCTCAACATGTAAAGACCCTGGAAAGTGTCACTCCCACCTTTATAACAAGAAAAGCAGAACATACTGAAAATCAAAGACTTTCCTTGGACTTATCATTGAAGTAAGGTTGCAGGGTGATGACAGGAAAACCTACAGAGTGACAACCAAGCTCAGTATTCCTGGGACAGGGACTACTGGAGCCGATACTGAGAGGAACATGTAAGTGACCATTCTGACAAACTACTGGAGGCTGGGTGTGGACCACCACGACAATGAGAAACTCCTGGGGTGGGGGGTGGCAATCTTAGGAGGACCTCCACATTCCTTTGGGTTTGACCTCCAAGAAGCCCACTAGGTTCTTACATGGTCTGGCAGAGGGAAATGAAGAGTAATTGTCCTGACACACACCTAGGGTGCTTCCCATGACAAATGCTTTTCTCCAGGAGAAGAGACTTTACTAAGCCTCACCCCACCCAAGGGGAAGGGTACTTCTCCCACTACAGCCCCTTCTTCCATTCTCGACTCACTTACAGAGGCACAGGGGCTAAGAAACACTTGTGAAGGTCACAGGCCACTAGGATCATAGATGACAGGATACTCCCTCTCCTCTGACACACCTTAAGTCACATCAACAAAGATTATAATACATAACAACACACAACAGGAACTACAAACACAGAGGGTCATAGCTGGGAGACTGCAAGATACAGATGCTATCTAAGGAGAAGTTCTTAGGGAAACCCAAAGGTGACATGGGAAATGGTGAGAACAATAGGAGTATGAGGCCACTGGAACCACAAAACACAGTCCAACCCTGAGCCAGATTAACATAAAACCGCCCACTGAAGCACGATTTACCCAATAAATAATGTTTATCCTTCAACCAAATATTACAAGGCACACTAAAAGGAAAAATGCACAGTCTGAAGAGACAAACTAAGCTCAGAACCACACTCAGATATGACAGAGATTCTGGAATTATCAGACAGGGAATTTAGAAGACTATGGTTAGGATGCTAAGGGCTCTGTATTACCAACTCGGGCTGCCAAAACCAAACACTGCAGATGGGGCGGCTTACACAACAGAAATGTATTTTCTCACAATTCTGAAGGCTGACAGACAGTTCAAGATCAAGGTGTCAGCAGGGTTGGTTTCCCTGAGGCCTTGTCCTACAGATGGCCTTTTCTCTGTGCTCACACATGCCTGGTGTCTCTCCCCTTGCCCTAATCTCTTCTTACAAGAACACCTGTCACACTGGATTAGTATCCACTTTAGTGGCCTCATTTTAACTTAATTACTTCTTTAGCAGCCCTATTTCCAAATATGATCACTGAGATACTGGGTAGGTTAGGGCTTTCACATATGAATTTTCAACAGTTCAGCCCATAACAGGCTCTAATGCAAGAATAGAAGGGCAATGTAAATAGAGAGGTGAAAACTGCAAAAAAAAGTCAATTTCAGCTTAAATATCCTCTCCTCCAAGAGTCGTTCTCTTACCACCAAGGTTACTACCCACTTGCCCTGTCACCCATCAACCTCCTTTAATTCTCTGAATATCTATTATTCTATGGAGTTATATCCTCTCTCCCCACCCCCAGAGGAAAGCAAGTACCTTGTCTGTCTTGCTCATCACTGTATCTCCAATACAATAAATATTTGCTGAATGAATGAGAAGACTGTCTTTTATGTGGCTATGGTTGATATAATACAAATGATAAGAAAATTTCAGAATAAAATAACTAGGCAAGCTACAGAGACAGCGGTGCAGCCCCCACAGAAGGGCAAAGTAAAACAAACCCGCGGAGGTTACACACGATGAGACACACGCAGTCGCAGCCCAACGGGAACAACTTCATGGTGACATCATCGTGAGAAAACAGTCAGCGTGATGATTGTATTGGAAAGAAACACGGACTGAGGTAAAGGCAAATGGCTTATAAGGGCCTGAACTGCATGAGGGGAAGACTAACATGGAACTTGGGTCTGTTTGGGCCACAGGTTAGCAAATTCTGAGTTATAACTACACCGCTTTTTCTTTTTGAAACAATCATGGAAAACCTACTTACTCGCGACTGAGAACATTCCCATAGATGGTTCAATTTGGGGCTTAGAAATGGGTGGAGCAACTTAAATGAGAAAAGGTATTCACCTGATCCCAACACAGACATGACACAGATGTCAGAATTATTTGGCAGGAGTTTCTAAGCAGCCACCATAAAAGTTCTTCCGAGAACAACCACAACATGCTGGAAACAAATGAAAAAACAGAAAGTCTCAGCAAAGAAACAGAAGATATAAAGAACAAAATGGAAACATTGTAACTGAAAAATACAGTAACTGAAATTAAAAACCTGGTGGAGACAGAATGGAGGGGCCCAAAGGAAAGAATCAGTGAACTGGAAGGCGGACAAGGGAAATCACCCAGTCTGAATGACGGGCAGAAAACAGAGGAAAAAGAATGACCAGAGTCTCCGCATTCAGTGAGACTATAACAAAGATCTAACATTCAAGTCACTGCAGCTCTGGAAAGAGAGGGAAAGTCAGCAGTGCCAGAAAGTATCCAAGAAATAATGACTTAGATTTTACTCTATTTGGCAACAGACACAAACCTACAGATCCAAGAAGCTGAGCAAATGCCAAGCAGTGTAGACCTCAAGAAATCTGCGCCAAGACGCACCACAGCCAAACTTCTGAAAACTAAAGACAAAGTCTTGAAAGCAGCAAGAGAGAAATGACACCTCACCTACAGGAGAAAAACAGCGCAATGATACGGGATTTCTCATGAGAAACCATGGAGGTCAGAAGAAACTGATGCGGTATTTTCCACCTGTTGAAACAAAAGAACTGTCAACTCAGAATCCTTTGCACAGGGAAAATGTCCTTCAGAAGTGAAAGGGAATTCCAGACACTCTCAGTTGAAGGAAAACCAAGAAGCTGTTGCAGACCTACTCTAAAGAATGGCTAGATCACATAAAAACGTGTACAGGAATGTTCCTACATGCATTATTCAGTAACAGCCTGTTGAGAGGGTAGCTCAGCTACTCCATGGCATTGCTGCCTCACTCTATTTTGTTCGGCTCAGTGGGGCCCCCTAAACTAACACTGGCCCCTCACAGAAACCATGCACTCCATAATAGCCCAGAAGGTCACAAGCAAACGTTAAGTCCTGATACAATTGCTCCAGTATCCTAAGGCCACCAGTCTTTCTTGCTTCCCAGTGCCTTCCCTTATATGCCCCTTAG
This sequence comes from Mormoops blainvillei, assembly GCA_004026545.1. Classification (NCBI taxonomy): domain Eukaryota; kingdom Metazoa; phylum Chordata; class Mammalia; order Chiroptera; family Mormoopidae; genus Mormoops; species Mormoops blainvillei. Next base: position 35,921 of record PVJD01002357.1, on the reverse strand, counting down.
ATAAGGTCCCTGTGGGGCTTGCCCAAAACCCACTCTTTTGGTTTGAATTGACCAATCCAGCCCTAGCCCAGGAACCTCAAAGCACTCCACCTACAGACCCTCGTAAAGGCATGAGCACCAGGTCCTGCCTCTCTCTGCACTTTGCTCTGACCTCCCCATGTGGCCCCTCCAAGTTTGCCAGGTACCTCCTCGGGGACCTGTGCCTTATAAACTTCTCTATTTCAATGCCCCTTGTGATCTATTGCTGAACCATAGCTCACCATCCAGCAGCCTATACTGCATTTACTAAGTGTTAATTCGACAATTTATAATACAGACCCAAAGTGGAAACAACACAAATGTCCATTGAGTGATGGATGGATAAACAAAATGTGGTATATCTACACAATGGAATATTACTTGGCAACAATAAGGAACGGAGTACTAGTACATGCTACAACATGGATGAGCCTTGAAAATATGCTAAATGAAAGAAGCCAACAAAAAAGCTACATATTATAAAATTTGAATTGTATGAATTTCCCAAAATAGGTAAATCCATAAGGACAAAGCAGAGTAGTGGGCTGGATGGGAAGGATACTGGGGAGCGACTTCTAATGGGTATAGGGGTCTCTAGGGCGGTGATGAAAATGTTCTTAAATTAGATGGTGGTCATGGTTGCACAGCTCTGCAAACACACTAAAAACTCCTGCGTTATGTGCTATAAGCAGTTGAATTTTATGGTGTGTGTGCTATAGCTCAACAAAGCCATTTTTAGAAAAAGGAGATCAGTGAGATGACTGACAAAATTTTAATTAGGGCTGAAGATTAGGTATCAAGAGTGTAACCAACGTTAATTTCCCATTTCAATAACTACTCTAGGAGGTAGAGGAAGCTGGGTGAGGGACCCTCTCTGTACAATTTTTCCAACTTTTCTGTAAATCTACAAGAAGAAACAGAAGAGAGAAGAGCTAAAGAAAGTTATCTAAACAGAAAGAAAAAGATAAAAGAATAAATCTCAGAACATAAAGAAGGAAGAAAGAACAATGAAAAGAATAAAATAAGGGTACACATCACAGGCTCTGCTTCTCTGAGTTCTTTAAATTATGCTTGTTGGTTGAAGCAAAAATTATTTCAGCCTCTGGTGTGGTTCTCAATGTACACGGGGAGAATACTTTAGACAATTTTAGAACAAATGGGGAAAGATAAATTGGAAAAACGTTGGCCCGGTAGATAGGGATTAGTTATTACACATAACATGAAATTACATGAATAAAAACATTTTTCTTGGATTCTTGTCAAAATGAGGTTAAATTCTGCATAGAGTAAACTGCACAAATCTCATGTACAATTCAAGAAGGTTGGGCAGGTACACACACCCATGTGCAACATAACCCTAACAAGACAGAGAGCCCTTCTAGCACCACACAGCTCCCTCACGCTCTTGCCTGCCAGTCGGTCCCTACCTGAGGTCCTGAATTCCACCACCACGGTTAGTTTTGCCTGTTCTTGAAAATCATATACATGGAACCACACATTTTTTTTTAAAAAAAGAACTATTTCATTATTAAAGCTCAGGCAAATCAAACCAAATAAAATAATGTTCTGCTTGGGATTTTTTTTCCCTACATTTTTATAAATTTAGTCCCCTCTTGACATTTGGGGCTCTTCTCAGAAAGATCTATCACAAAAGTTTGGATGGACACAGAATCACTGCATCATAAACATCTCTTCCCAAATAGTAGACAGATTTCTTTGTGGATTTTTAAAGATTTTATTTATTTATTTTTAGAGAGAGGGGAAGGGAGAGAAAAATAGAGGGAGAGAAATGTGAGATATTTAAGAGAAACATCAATTGGTTAGTTGCCTCTTGCACGCACCCAATCACAGACCTAGCCCGCAACCCAGGCATGTGCCCTGACTGGGAATCAAACTAGCGACCCTTCAGTTCACAGGCTGGTGCTCAGTCCACTGAGCCACACCAGCTGGGAGTCTCTGTGGATGCTTTTAATGTTTAAGTCATTTGGGAATGGGGAGGAGACGTGTGGGGAAGAGAAGCTATGCTAATAGGACACCAACAATTGTAAACCAATAATGCAATTTTAACAAGCTGATCAAAGAACTTCTCTGGATGACATCCTCCACAGCTCTACATGCTCAGTCACTGGAATCTGTCACAGACAAGACACCTCTGATAAGCACAGAGCTCACTTGTCACATCTGCCACTGGCAGCAGCACTTGGAAGGAACTACGCCTGCAGCTCAGCCTAAATCACTGGACCATATCGATGCTGGGCTGCTGAGAGGCCACTGGCTCTGCAGGTTGTGCCAGCTCAGTTCACATGTGCCCACAGCAGGTCAGGTGCCAGGGTGGAGGGTTTACTGCTAAGGACGAGGGCTCACCATCATTGGTGGCAGGCAACATTCATCCCCATTACTATCTGCAGAGATGTCGGGAAAATCCAGGCTGAAAGGTTAGGATATAACCACATTTCAGTAAAATGATTAGAAATGTTTAAACAGTATTTCTCTGAACATAAGCAGAACTGAAATATTTTGCCTAAAAGCTGATGTACGCCGACCCGGGTTCCTTAGAAAGAAGCCCTGACACACAAAGCTCTCCCCGCCTGATAAGAAGACAGGTCAAGGACTCCCTCGCCCACCTGCCCTCACGTCCCTTCCCATTCTCCAGACACACACACTCATCGTCACCATCGACTTAGCTCGATGGGTCCCAAAGTGGGTCTCCTGGACACCAGTTCCCCAGATGCTGACAAGTATCTCCATCTACCCCAGGCCTCCCCACTAGGAAGGGGAACAAAGGACAGGAAAAACAGCTCCCTGGGAACTGAGGTGCAGCTAAGGACTAGAAGGCAAGGGCATGGCACTGAGACATCCCTATTCCACACACCCTGTGATAGTTCTTGTCACAGGCCCTGACTTCCCATGTCACATTTCTCAAACACAGGCTCTCACGCTGACACAAAGAAAACTTGACAAACTCAGCCCTGAGGATTTCCTGACAGCTGACATGGCTCCCTAAGGCACAGCTCAGACTCTGACTCCTGACACACTCTCTCTCTCTCTCTCTCTCTCTCTCTCTCTCATGCTCCCTGGGCCTTTCTCCTCTCAGTCATACTTAAAATCTGGTAACTCACCTTGTTTTTAAAGCTTCATGCATCAGACGCATAAACTGAACTATGAGGTGAGCTGTGAGTCCATCTGCATGACAGAACACCCTCGGGTTAGGGCAAGTAAGCTCGGGTCTCCCCACCATCCCCTTCGGGGAGCCCCTTAAATGAAGGCCTTTGTTTTCCCATCCGCCGACTGAAGGTTTAACCATCTACATGGTTACTGTAGAGACTGACTAAGGAGACACATGGAAGTGTCTCCTGAAATGCTTGGTACAGAGCTGGCACTCCATTAAGTAGCAATTTCCAAACCACAGGAAACAAAACCTCCCCTCCCCACCCCCACGCCCCTGCTCTCCCCACCGGCAGCCCACTCTCACCACATGGGCCTTTGCTGTGCTTCTGACAGAGCCGGCACCTCTGACCTCGGAACCCTCGCACCGCCCCTCCCTCTGGGGAACATGCTTCCCCAGAGGGCCTAGAGCCAATGTCCCACTTCTTCCAGGTCTTTGTGCGGAGGCCAGTTGCTCAGCGGCCTTCCACAAACACCTTGCAATTAAAACAAGAGCAAACACTTGCCCTCCTATTGTCCTTTCCTGCCTTTTTTCCTCAGTAGCATTAAATATCACAAAACATACTGTTTTGCTTATTTATTTCCTCTACTATCTCTCTTCACTCGCCAGCTCCCCAGAGCAAGGTCTCGTGACTGTCTGGCTCACTGCTGTGTCCCCAGTGCCAAAACAATGCCTACACATAGTAGGGGCACATCAATGAGAGTTGTTGAGTGAATTAAGTGTCCAGTGACAGAGGACAAAGGAATTATATAATTCAAGTGGAGAAAACATTGCTATTAGGAGAAAATCTAATGAAAGATATTCAAGACCTCTATGCAAAAAACAATGCAGTATTGAAAGAAAGATCTAAACAGTGAAGACACGTATCACGTCAACACCATAAAGATGTCAGTTTTTCTAAACCCATCTACAGACTCAAAGCAATTGCAATCAAAATCAAAAGTTTCCTTTGTAGAGTTTTATATACAGATTCTAAAAACTACATGGGAGAGAGCCAAAGACAGCAAAGTCATTCCTGAAGAAGAATAAGCTAGGAGGAAGGGCCTGTGCTGTTCTATAAGAGATGGTGTGGTGTTACAAAGTGACAGAGACGGCATGGAGGGCCAGGAGCATGTGCAGAAGGCCATTAGAGGACAAAGGCTGCTGTGAGGGGCTGTGGTGAAAGGACCATCCTGCCGACAAATGGTGCTGGGCTGGGGGTGTCCATACGGACAGAGAATTAAACTGGATCCCTACCACACAACACGTACACACGTCAGGGAGACAGGATGACTAAATGCGAAAGGCAGAAAAAAGGAGGCTTCTAGATGACACAGAACCTCTGATTCATCAAAAGACACCACTGAGACAAATAAAGGAAGACAGAGAGTGGTAAAATATATGTGTGACTTCTACAAAGCCAACAAAGACTTTGTTTCCGGAATGTAAAATTTATTAAGATGACACCCGACCCAACAGAAGAACAGGGAGAAGACTGGAACAGAACCTGACAAAAACATTATCTGTAAGGCCAGGCAAACACAGGAACTCGCCAGGAAAACGCACGTTAAACCCGCGAGGAGGCAACACTCAGTGGGGTGGCTGAGGAAGGAGGCCGCCGCAGCAGGCGCTCCCGGGATGAGAAGAGCGGTCCCACGCTGCTGGTAAAACTCACACCTGCCACAACCACGTGGGGGACAGCCCAGCCCCAGCTACTAGAGTTGAAGACATGCACTTCCACCATCCCAAACTTCCACTTCTAACAGGTGCCCCCAAGAGGAAAACATGTGCTGTCTACAAAGGCAAGGGCCAGAATTTTGGAGCAGCATTACGTGTAAAAGCCAAAAATCCAGAAACAATCCATGTGTGATCCGAATGGTAAGTGGTCAAGTTCATACATAATGGAATCCTGTACAACAGGGAGTCCCAATGGTAGGTAGGCGTTTTGCCCTCCAGGGGACATTTTGAATATCGGGAGACATTTTGGGGGCACGTAACTAGGGGTGCTACTAGCACGAGTGGGTAGAGGCCAGGGCTGCTGCTCCCCATCCTGCGGTGCACGTGATGCCCCCCCACCCAGAACGACGCTGCCTGAGTGCCCACGGCACGGAGGAAGCCTGCGGCACGGCAATGAACGTCGTCTACGGCAATAGGCAGCACGTGAGGAGCCTCACAAACAAAACGCGAATGAAAAGCCAGCACCGAAGCATGAGTCCCCTTTTATAATGTTCAAAAATGCGAAACAGGAGGAAGCAAGAAATGATTAGGGGATGCAAAGGGTTTCCAGGGTGCTAGCAACTCGCCATTTCTCAGTCTAGGTGGTGTTAATAAGTGTTCCTTTGTGATAATTCTCTCAGCTTCGCTGTTTTGTATACTTTTCTCTAAATGTGTGCGCTTATTAAATTTATTTTGATAACAGAAGGAAGTGAAAGAGGAAGAAAGGGGAGAAGGCAGGGAGGGGACAGACAGGAAAACAACAGTGGGCCAGAGCCCTTCCAGAGAAGCCCTGCCCACATCTCCGGGCCAGCCGGACTCCTGTTGCCCCCCGGCATGCGGGTCGGTCCTCCCGGAGCACCCACTCAGGCCCATGCTCATCTCTCTCCTCCCTGGACCCCTTCCTGGCTCTATCCGGAGCCCTGCTGCCTGGCCCAGGTCCCAGCCTGGCCACTTGATCCCTGGGTGGCACCAGTGGTGACCTCGTAGGGCCGGTGAAGGGATTATGGGAGTTAATTGCATGTAATGTGCACAGGACAAGGCCCAGCACAGAGCGGCACTGAGAAATGCTGGTTATCATCACCTCCTCAAATTCCTGGTCTTAGACTAATTCATTCAAGCCTTGCCTTCTGTGATGATTAATTTCATGTGCCAACTGGATTGGGCTAAATACAGAGCTGGAAGAGCATGATTTCTGCATGTGTCTGCAAAGGTGAATCCACGGACAGAGTAAAGGTCACCCTCACAGTGTGGGCGGCATCACCAACCCCCCCAAGCCTGAGCAGAACCAGAAGCAGGGGAAGGGCGACTTCGCGCTCTTCTTGAGTGCAAAGTCCCCTTCTCCTGCCTTCAGACATTGGCTCTCCAGCGTTCGGAGCCAGACCGAATGACACCGTGGGTTTTCCTGCGCCTCCAGCTTGCCGAGGCAGGTCTCAGGACTTCTTGGTCTTCATGATCACATGAGCCACTTCCTACAATATATCTCCTCTTACATCTAGATGGATGGATAAACAGACAGACAGAAAGACAGAAAGATCCTACTGGTTCTTTGTCTCTGGAGAACCCCGACTAATACCCCTTCCCTGCAGATTTCAAGTCCTTTAACACAGGCTACCAGGCAGTGGCCCTCACAGACCCAGATCCAGCACTGTGCACACCCCTGATGCTCACATCTTTGCCAACTGCCATTGCGCCTGCATCACAGGGAGTCCCACTGGGCGCACTGTGCATCTGCTTTCCCATACCCTGCAGCAAGTACTCCACTCCCGGGGTGTGTCGGCCCCCCGCTGACTGTCCATTAGACTCAAGTCTGACTTGAATAAATTCTGGAAATAACGCCGAGCATGCCTTCAAAACAAGCTACACATCATTGCAGCAGCTCACCCAGCCAGGAAATAAGATATTTACTTGTTTTTCCTTTGTTGCCTGCAGGTCTTTTCTTCCTTAAGTTCAAGAAATAGGTGGTTTGAACATTAAACCATAATGTACAAATATCTCTAAAGTCATCGGAGTATCCTCAATTAAAATCTAAGTAGCCCAAATCATGTCGTATACACTACTTGTTCCCGGTGACAAGCAAGCATTTAGAAAATCTCTTTCTTTGTCACATTCTTTATTAATCTCTTTAGCCATCAGGGCATCATCTCCCAGGCGGCAATTGTTCTTGTCCCTACAATGGCCCGTGATAATTTCTCTCAGGTTATCACTGCATCCACCAACCCTAATGCCTAAATGAAAATGCATGTTACCCCTGAGAGAAACAACACAAAGGATTTCTCTACGATTACTTCTCAATGATGAAGGAGGGAAAATTCACTGGATCAAGAAAAAAAATCCCATTATAATAAGAACAAAATCCATTTGCACAAATTACCCAAAACTGATGTTCTAAATCTCTGAAGAGGCAGTTACTGAGCCGTACGCATGAAGATGGATCAGATTCACTACGTTTTATACTGCCACGGGAGCCCACGTAGGAGGACAGCAGGGTGAGGAAATTTAGCACTGTAATATAGTAACAGTGAGTAAATACTTTTCTGGGTGCTGTTTAATCCTGGCTGAGCATCCTGTCATCCTTTTATGAGTGACCCCTACAATGCTCTTGTTGCCACAGGGTGACATGAGGGGATGAGCTCTGTAGAGTCAAACACGGTACACTGTCCTCTCTCAGAGAATGCGTATTCTTTGCACCTCCCTTTGAATGTGGAACAGGAGTCTCAAGACTTTACATGCACCAAACTAAACTCCACTCCCCTACTGGTCCTCCCCAGTACCCTCAACAGCATCGACACTGACCCAACTACCCAGCCCCCAAACCTAAGTGTCACCCTGGACCTTCCTCCCTCATATGCCTCTCCCTTCAAAGTGTACCTTAAATCTGGTCACCGCGATCATCGTCACTGCCACCACCCTGGTCAGGCTGCCACAGTCTTCTCACCTAACCTCCAGCCCCGGACTCCTCTCAGCCTCCCCCGCCACAGCAGCCAGAAGGAGCTTGGTAAGCAGTACCTCAGACCAGAGCCTGCCCTGCTCAGAATCCTGCCTGAAGTCTTCTCAGCTGTGCACCAGCCCTCAGGGCTCTCAGCCCAACTCCGGCTCCGCTCCTGCCGCTGCCTGTGCCCTCTTCTCCAGCCACACTGGCCTTTCCCACTCCCACATTCTCACTGCCCATGGCTGCTGCTGGGCCTCCCACTGCCCATCCGTGGCCCGCGGTGCTCAGATCTCTGCACGTTTGTCCCTTGCTTCACTTAGGTCTCCACTCGAGCATCTAAACAGCAGACCCTACAGAGTGGTCACTCTTGAGCCCTCCGGCCAATCCACCTTTATTCGTATTCTCTGATTTATGCCTTTCTACCTGTTAATTGTCAAGTCTCTCCACCTGAGTATCAGTTCCACAGGGGAAGAACTGTCTCGTTCACTTCTGAGCCTCTAGTTCCTAGGACACGACTCAGAGCTCACTGAATAATCACCATAAATGAGCTGCCCAAGGGCACACCAAGCCGTAGCACACCCTGCCCATGGCACCAGCTGCCTGGGGATAGGCAGAGCCTCCCAGTGGCATGAGGACAGGCAAAGCCCCCACAGCCATGGAGTTCGGTAGAGTCCCACACCACGGGAGGGGGGGGCAGGTAGAACCCACTGCTGCCACGAGGGCAAGAGGAGCCCTCAGCTCAGCAGGAGAGTCTGTGGAAGGGAGATCAAGCCCCTGCAGTGTACTTTGTGGGAAACAGAAGAAATAAAACATCTAGTCTCTAGTCTCTTACCTAGTTAGGGATTTTTAAATTTAAAAAAATAAAATAAAATAGTTCCAGGACATTAACATGCAACAAATCAGAAACGGCAAACATGAGTCTTTTTGTCACGCTCACCATGAGGCTTTGGAAAAGGAAGGATCAGACTCGGGGGCAGGGTGTCTGGAAAGACTCCTTGAGAGTGGTTCCAAGTTGGATTCTGAAGGTCTGGGAACATAATGCAGCTAACTATTAGATGGCCGTGAGATGGATTAGTGAAGCTGTACAGAGTGGTCTATGGTATGTTTCTAATTTTTTCTTCCTAAAAATCCAGAGAGATGTTATTACTTCAACCATTACAAATTAAAAGCCCCTCATCTTGGCTCCTTGCATTAGCTCATCTGTTTCTGAATTACACTCTAGCAACAGATTCCTCACTCGCCTCCTTCCAAAATCACTTCTCAACTTTTCAGCACGATACTTTAGACAACAAATCACACGCAGAGGGAAGTAGAAAAGGTGTTACTTATCCCAACGAGAAATTTGCTCCTTTTCTAAAATACACTCGCGTGGCAGATGGGTCAGCTCTGATGTATATGCAGAGCCTGAATCACAACCAAATTAGTCCCGCTTCAACACATGTCAAAATGCATTAAAATAAGCAGATGTCAGTAACCATAACAGAAATACCACTGGCAAACAGGCTTCTCAGGACAGTGTATCATTTATTAAATGGAGGCAACACATAGTTTTTACATTTCAAATCAAACGTAGGTTTAATTTATAAATTCGGTGTGTCCCGGAGAAAACACACAAGCTCAGGCAGGGGCCAGGAAATGAACACCGAATACGGTGCTTCGGTGGGATCGGCCTTGATCAAGTGCAGTGTTCATGTTTTCGGAGGCTCGCTTTCCTCCTCAATAGACTGGAAGTTCACCCCCCCCGCCAGGAGTCTCATAGAGCACTCTGGGTGACACACGGAAGTTTGTGCCAGGCAGAGCTGGTACTCCGTCAGCTCTAGGGCTTTACCAGCTGTTAGGACTCTGGCCACTGGGCCTCCTTCAGCCATGAGGATTATCATGTACCTACAGCCTGACAGAAGTCAGGCATCTTATCTGAAGGATCTTTCCAAGAATTAATTTGGGTTTGGTTTTCCAGAAAGTTTAGTCTATGGGTAGTAAATTTTTAAATATGAGAGTTTGTGCCAGCAACCGTGTTTTTATTCACTGTGTTGGTACAATGCGGGGAGAGGGTTGTAAGGACGGGTGAGGAGCACACACGGCCTCCTCCTAAATGCTTTCTGAGGAGGAGGATGGCCAGAGTCCCAAGAAAACCATGAAGCTACCAAATTTCCTCACACTACTTACTTCACTGGACTTTTGCCCTGACATAAAGAGGGAAAAAGATTGAAAGAAAAACAAAAACAAACAGGAAAGCACCAGTGACCTGCAGGACAGTATCGAGTATGTCACTGGAGTCCTGGACGAAGAGGAGAGAAAAGATAAACAAATTTTGAAGAAGCAACAGCTGAAAATAACCAAATTTAAGGTAAACTGTACTCCTACAGATTCAAGAAGATAAAACCACACCAAGGCACATCATACTCGAAGAGCTGAAAGCCAGCGATTAAGAGGAACTCTTAAAGCTACAAGAGGAAAAATATGTTACACAGGGAGGAACCAAGAAACAAAGGGCAACAGACTCCTTGTCAGAAGCCACGGGGGCCAGAGGATGGTGGAGCAACACCCTTAAAGTAACGAGAGACAAAGCCCTGCCAACCTCAAACCCAGCATCCAGCAAAAGTAGCTTCCGAAGAGAATGGCGAAGGAACACTCTGTAAGGCAAAGCGGGACTGAGAGAGACCTGCACCCGCACGCCGGCCCCTCAAGGAGTGCTGAGAGCTCTCCCTGCAGAAGGACACAGGCACGAGGCGGAGACTGGGGTCTCCATAAAGAATGCAAAGCAGAATAAATGGTGAATACATGGATGTTTCTCCCGTATCTTTTTGATCTCTTAAAAGGTAGCTGTTTAGAACAAAAATAATAAAAATGTGTTTTGAGGTTTTCAACATATGTATTACAATAAGGAGAGGAGAGGGAAAAGGCATCCAAGGCTGTATGCTTCTCACACTACAAGAGCCATGTGAGATTGCCAGGTTAATTTTGAAAAGACAAGGCTCAACAATGATACATTGTTTACAAGAAAGCTACATTTAAATACCAAGATACAGACAGGGTAAAAGAATGAAGATATATTTAAAATGTTATACGCACACACCTTAATACTAATCAAAAGAAAGATGCAGTGGCTATCCTGACCTCAGGCAAAATAGAATTCAGAGGAAAAATAATTACCAGGAGTAAGGAAGGATATTTCGTAATGATAAAGGAATCAATTCATTAAAAGGACAGAACAATCCTAAATGTATATGCACTTAATAATACAGCTTCAAAACAAATGACGTGAAAACTGACAAAACTGAAAGGACAAATAAACAAATCCGCAGTGATGGTCAAAGGTTCTGATATCCCTCTTGATAACTGATAGGACAAGTACACAGAAAATCAGTCAGGACACGTTACCAGCCAACTTGAAAATATGTACATTTATAGAACACACCACCCAGTAACAGCGGAATACACAGTCTTTTCAAGTGCATGTGGAACATTTAAGATAGCCCACATAAAACAAGTCTCAGTAAGTTTAAAAGCATTGGAGTCATACATAGTATGTTCTTTGACCACTGTGGAATTAAATTAGCCGGTATCAGAAAGCTATCTGGAAAATCTCCACATACACTATTTGGAAACTGAATAAGTCAATTTGAATTAGAACATGTGCCATACAACATACTGAAGAGTAAGGTGATGTCACGAAGTCAAATAAATGAATGGTATCACAATTAACCACAAGTTGGAAACATTTAAAAATTTTTTCTTTAAAAATTTTTTTTTTGTTCTTAGAGAGAGGAGAAGGGAGGGAGAAAGAGATAGAAACATCAGTGTGTGAGAGAAGTGTCAATGAGTTGCCTCTCACACACGCCCCGACCAGGGACTAAACCTGCAACCCAGGCATGTGCCCTGACTAGGAATCGAACCAGTGACCTTTTATTTTGCAGGACAAAGCCCAACCAACTGAGCTACACCAGTCAGGGCTAGAAACATTTTATGTGCTACATTGTTACATACTGTATTAGTCATGTATAATGAGGCTGATTAACATTATTTTCAAAACATAAAGATGCAGAAGCATTCTCTTCATTGAAAATTAGCTAGGGATCCTTAAAAGGTCCCCCAGACAAAACTGTGGACCCTAGGAGGCCGGAGACTCAGGAGATCTGTTCCACAGCCACTGGTACTCACCGGTGCCGTGCAGGCTCCTCCATCTTAAAACTCACAGACACCCCTCTCATTACCAGCTGCCTTCTCACTCCTCCCCCATCTCCATCCCTCCCTCCACTCCTCCGGCCCTAGCCCTTTTTAAGCGTGCTCCTCTCTCCACAACTCAAATGATTCTGCTTTTCCCAAGGAATCAGGGACATCCAGGCATGAGATCTAACAGCCTTCAACGGTCCTCAGGCTCTAGGTTTTGCTCATCTTTCCTCTCTGACTCTCCAGTGACAACTGGCCCAGCTGCCCCCCTCACAGCACTAACTCTGTAGGTCACCAGCTCTGCTTCGCCTTCCTACATCCCAATGGAGAGGACATGGGGAGGCTCAGCCATCCCCACCTGGACACCAACAGCGGTGCTTGGTGGTTAGCAGGTGCTCACTGAAGGTTAGGGCATAAACGAGTGAATCCATGAGTGACTGGAAGTCAAAGTACACATGCCCACCAAAAGTCACCTGCCACATCCCTGCATGGGTGGGCACAGCAGGGTCTGATCCCTGCTTCTCTGCTTTCTAGCACTGTGGCTCCCAATGTGACAGATGGGGTGAACGGGGCCCATTTCAGCACGTGCTGGGAGGTTGAGCCCCACGTGTGGTGGCCCAGAACAGTGTGCAGTTCAGGGGACAAGGGTTCCACCAGGCACTTATCGATAACGCCACCTTCTCTGAAACAAGGAACACCCCATACTTAGAATGTATGAATTAGGAACCTAACTGAAAATAGGAGTAGAGAGTTGTGGGCCATATTGCAATCTCCAGAGGCTAGACCAAAGTTCCTTCATTCATCTGATAAATGCCAATGGAACAGATAAGCCTCAAACAGAGTGTTTGACTCTCTGTTTGAGGCTGCCCTTACAGGGCGCAGACAAGTGACTGTAATGGTGGGCACCCTGATGGGGCAGATCATGCGAAAATGGAGAAGCTGGTCAGGCTCAAGCGTGGCATATAGCCACATAGAGGCAGTGTTGAGGAGGCTGCTAAGGGCTACGCAGGACATGGGCCCGTCAGCTCTGTGCTAAGGGGCTGGGATAACTCCCCACGTTTCTAGGCTCATCTGCCTCCATGCTCTGCACATCCTTCCCATGCTTTGGAAGCAGCTCTATGACACAGGGAGCAGATGCTCTGGGTGGGGGTGAGAGTGCTCTCATGACCAGCACTGACCGCCCCAGGTCAAGTACTCCATTAGCCTCCGGCTCTGTGAGCCTCAGTTTCTGCAAGTGAGCATGACCTGAGGCAGCCTTTCATGATTCAGATCATGCCAGGGCCCTGAACGAGGGAAGAAGCCCAGACCTTGAGCCCAGCAGGCCTCTTAGCAGACTGCCACCATCAAACCTTCCACTGGAAGCCATCAGGCACTTTACCATGACCTTTCAACCTACTGATGATTCTATTTAGCACTTAAATTGGACAAAAAACAATCCACCAACCTCTTACCAGTCAGGTGCCATACACTGCTGACTCCTCTGAAAACATCCAGAAAATCTGCAAGTTGGGTGTTTCCCTTGGGAGCAATGGAGTTTAGGATCTCTTGCCTGAAGTCACATGGGCCATGGAAGGGAGAGTGAAGCCCTAAATAGTCAGAAGACACAAAGGGGCCATCCTCAGTTCCAATACAGACAGACACAACCAAGTAAGTCACGGAAGAGAGGTAGTATGGTTCCTACTCCAAGCTGCAACGGGCTCAGGAACTGTATTACCCTCCGTACTGTCCAATGCACAGTTTTGTGTCATGCAAACTAGAGATAGTAATCTTACAGTGCTATGATCTGCTGCAACTGTAACAGATGATTTTGAAGAATCCGGTAAATTGCACCTAAGCAAGCAGACATCTAATGGGTACCTTCCCAGATCAAATGGGACGGTGGGGGCGAGAGGGGTCCCTGAGTTCTGCATGCTCCTAGGGTGAAGTCACAGTGGCCGCCTGGTACCTTGGCAACATCTCTGCTGTGCCTAAGTTCCTGCGGCCTGGTGGGACGTTTTGGCCGGGAGGGTGATACTGGCAGGGTCATGAGGTGCTCTGGCTGTATGCCTTCCTGTTCCTGCCGGGACCCCTTCTGAACCATATGGCCTTGGGGTATGAAAGTTTTCCTCTGCAATTTTATCACTTAAAATATCTGTATTTGTATCCAAGAAATATAACAACAAATATTTAATAAATGCTACCTCCCCAGTTTTCATCTTCCAAATAGTTTCTATTGACTTCTGAATAAAAATGGCTTCTAAGATGTTCCAAAACTAATGTCATCACGGAATGTGTTCACAGCTGGAAAGTTAACAAATCGCATGGGAAATTTCATTAGCTGAGGTTTAATAACCTTATAAAGAACAATAATCCTAAGCCCTGGATCTTTCATCAGTGAGTTAATGAAAAATACTATTCTTTTTTTAGAGAATAATGCAGAATTTGTACAGAAAGAATTATTATAACAATTATTCTAATATTAGTGGCCTACATTAATAAATAATATTAGTGGCCAAAAATAAAGCAAATATCACATTTTGTAAGTTACTTTTATGCCAGAAAAGAAGTCACCATTTAAAGAAGAACCAGAAAAGAAAATAAATCCTAGTCCAAAAAAATGTTGAGGTCGCAGTGTCTTTTAAAGTTGGGTATATTAATTCTTATTTTTAATTATTTATTTTCTATTTGAAATCAAAAGCCTAAAAATTAGAATCTGATTAGTCTTGAATATAAACACACAACACTCTTCCACTAACCCACCCCCTCAGGCAGCACTGCCCTCACTCGGGCTTCCTCTCTCCCATTCCCTCCTGAAACCTCTCCTGCTCTTAATTGTTTTCCATGGAAAGTCTTCTCAAATATCACTGATGATTCTCTGTTGTCAAAGCCTTTTCTCCATTCCTGTTTTCTTGATCTTTGAGTTCTGACACTGTTAGACTCTTCTTCTCACAGAACTATTTTCTCCTTTTTAAAGAAAATTTCTAAAGCACTTCCATTTACTGTTCTACTCAATGCTCATGGCCTCCCTTGAAAGTAGACAAAAACAGTATTTATATTTTCATTCAGTGGATGGCAAACCCAGTACCACAGAATTTAAGGGACTCACCCAGAGTCACAAGCTAGGAAACCTCAGGAGAGGGACCTGCCTCTTGAACTCGGAGTCCCCAGAGACCCTCCGCCTCTGCTCGGGCCTCTGCCCCTGGCACCGGGCAAGCCAGACTCAGTTGGGCTGCTGTTCTCAGTGTCCCCAGTCAGTGTCCTGTTTTGTTACTTCTTTAAGCATGATTCCCAACCATGTCTCTGGGCTGTCATATGAACTCCAGGTTTCCCATCTCCAATAACTTTTTGGATAGTTCCATTTAAAGATATATGTATTTATACATATTACATACATATTTACTGTTACCACAACCTGAGCATGTCCCACACCACACTCATCTTCCATGTGAACTAGTTCCCCCTGCTAAATTGTGACTATGAGTTCATTATACCTGGATCAGGTCACACTACATTTTAGATTGCTGGGTTCGACATACGTAAACCAAATGTTTTCTGACATCCTTCAAGATATGAAGTGGTCATTTGATCGCTTGATTCTATCAACAGCTGAAAATCAAACATTTAGATTATGTTTCTTGTTAAAATTATGTAAGCTTTGATTAATCAAAGAGAAGAGCCCTGCCATCCCTGGTGGAAAGGCTGACTTCTTTGTTCTATTGGCCCTTCTGAAGGACAAGTTTCAAGTCAACAATGTTTGAGCTGCGGTTTTTTGTTGTTGTTTTTTAAAAGATAAACATGGCATTGTTGCACTAACAGTCTGAACATTAGGCTAATCTTTATAAATAAAGACCTGATTGTCTTGCAAGGCGAAAAGGCACCAGTTCGATTCCCAGTGGCGGCACATGACTGTGTTGCAGGTTTGGTCCCCAGCAACCAATCAATGTTTCTCTCACTCTCTTTTCCCTCCCTTCTCCCACCTCTAGTAAGTAAATACTTTTTTAAAAAGACCTTACGTTAAATATTTTGCTTTTTGATCAAGTGATTATCATCACTGTTTACGTAATAAGATGTAGCTTACTAGAATCATAACATATACAGCACTCTTACAATGCCATATATTTAATAGGAATGCTAAAATATGTAAATAACAACCAAACCTCTCCTCCTTTCTGTACATATAACACAAATATATACAACCAAATACCAAATATAATCTGTGAAACCCAAATTCCAAATAATGCTTTTCATCTCTGGTCTGAGATGTGTACAGCTACATACAAACTGAGGTCTTTCATTCACTCATCTGAAATGCATTTTGAGCATCTCTGTTTGTAAAGAGGGGCCTGGTAACCATCCACGAACCAAAGAAAGACCCCTGCCTCTTGGAGCTTTCCTCCCAATGTGGAAGACACAAGAAACCCAAACAGAACAACCAGGGAAACAATGCAGCATGTCAGGAGGTGACTGGAGGATGAAGTGGAATCAAGTGTGGGTAGGAGGGGGAAGTACGCAGCCCTAACTGAAAGGAAAATGATGCTTTAACTTAAGGAAAACAAGAGGAGTTATTCATTGAAGGTGCTAGAGTAATGCAAAATTTGAGAAAAAGCTAAACAACCAAGCCCTGGAAAGGAGGGGACAAAGCCGACTGCAAACTAGAATTCATTCTGCATTTCACATCTGTACTTCTGACCTGACCTCGTGACTCGTATTTCCGAAGTACTCTGAACACAGGTAAGCTTTCTCCAGGTAGCCCTAGGGTCAGACCTAATAGTTCCGTGGCTGAGAGAAGGAAAAATACTCTTCTTTGCCAGATGCAGACAGACAACTCCTGGGGGAAGCCTCTGGTGCAGCTCAGCTCCCGCACCCGTCACTGAGATCATCACTGAGGCACGGCCGGGCCCCACACTGACCAGCGGTCAGGGTAGACGGCCTGCTCCACGGGAAGGAGCAGGAGCACACTGAGCAGACCAGGGCAACGAGCCCACAGAAACAAAGTCAGGGCTAACCTTCCCAGCCCAGAGTCCAACTTGAGGACTCGAGCTCAATCTCGGGTGGGTGACTGACCTGAGGGTTCCACCTATGGAATGCGCAAAGCAAGGGGAGTCTTCAGGCAATGTTGGCCAGAGGTGCTTGCAGGCTGTGGCAAAGAGACCTGAAGGCTTGGGGAGGGTGGCATAGATACAGAAGGACCCACAGAAGGCCAGTCAGGGCTCAGCTCAGTGAAGAGAGGCTGGAGACCACATGGAAAGCTAGATGAACGCTGCTGTCCAGCTAACCCCGGCCTGGGGGACATGAGACACTCCTTCCATGGGGGTCAAGCAGCGTGGGCTTATCCACTGAGGCTGTAGTAGGGAGCACTGGAGAGGCGGGCTGCTGATGACAGGGATTCCAAAGAAACCTAGGATGTGGTTCCTGCCGAAAATGTATATACGGTCTAGCTGTAGGTAACTGTCATTTAGGAAACAAGATAACAAAAAAAATGTTACATCAAATTGTCTCTAAGTAAAATGGGAAGCAGAGGAGAGAGAACTCAGTATGGGCTAGAACAGCAGAAGAAAGCTCCTAAGAGGTATGACCTGAGCTACGCCTTCAAAGATAAGCAGGAGCAGGGAAGACGTACAGAATGCTGGGGGCATTCACGGTTGTTGAGATGGGGGCAGAGGCGAAGGGGGCAAAGATATCTGAAGCTGTGCAGAGTACCTGAGAAAGAAAAAGACCAGGAGAGGGAATGCCTGTTAATCCAGTGGCTGCCATATGCCCACCAGGCCCATGCAGGGCACCTGACATAATGACCTCCATAATCCATCCTCTACAGGTGAGGGAAGAGAGCATGAGAGAGGGTCCGTATCTTGCTAAAATTCCTACAGCTATTACAGAGCAGAATTCAGATCTGACCATAGGGCTCTCAGGGTTCACACCTAAGCTCGCTCAGCGCTGGTTTGGGAGTAAGTGGAGGGCATAGTGCGGGAAGTCTGAGGACAGGTGCTGGGAGTCAGACAAGAGCACTCAGGTTGAGCCTTCTAAGAGTTCTGTGTTCTTGAGCAGAGGGACACTTAGAATATGAGGAGATGGGAGTGAGCAAAAAGAGAGGAGAGAACACTCAGCTAAGAAGCTGATTTGGTAATCTAGGTGCAAGGTGTCAAGGGAGGACAGAACAACACAAGATCTTCTGGGTTTTGGGGTTTTTTTTAAAGATTTTATTTATTTATTTTTAGAGAGGGGAAGGGAAGGAGAAAGAGAGGGAGAGAAACATCAATGTGTGTTTGTCTCTCGCACTTCCTACTGGGGACCTGACCTGCAACCCAGGCATGTGCCCTCACTGGGAATCGAGCCAGTGACCCTTTGGTTCGCAGGATGGCAGTCAATCCACTGAGCTACACCAGCCAGGGCCTTTTTTTTTTTTTTAATTATGGTAAAAAAAAATAATAAATTTACCCTCTTAACTTTTAAGTTTACAGTACTGTATTAGTAACCATACACACACTGTTGAACAACAGATCCCTAGAATATTTTCATCTTGCATGACTGAAATGCTATATCCAATGAACAATAATTCCCCACTTCTCCCTGCCCCCAGTCGCTGGCAACCACCATTCTACTTTGTTTCCGAGTTTGATTACTTTAGGCACTGCCTATAAGTGGAATCGTACAGTGTGAGTGTGTGAGTGTGTGTGTGTGTGTGTGTGTGTCTGGCTTATTTCACTGAGCATAATTTCCTCACGTTAATCTATGTTGCAGCATGTGTTAGAATGTCCTTTCCTAAGGCTGAATAATATTCCATGGTCCAGACGAACCACATTTCCTTTATCCATTTGTCCATCAATGGACATTTAGGTTGCTTCCTTTTCGTGGCTATTGCGGGTAATGCTACGATGAACATGGGTGTGAGAATACCCCAAGATAATGTTTTCAATGCTTCCAGAAATGGGACAAGGTCTTTCCTTCTCACTGGCAGTTTTTCAAACAACAGTTTCAGCACAGCACCCCTGAAACGCCAGCCTACCTGTGTGCCAAACTCACATACGGCAAGGTGGCTTCTACCAATGTCTCTGGATTCGAATTTTCCTTCAGTGTCATGTTATTCCAGCTTTAAGAGCTCCCTTTCTTGTAAAGGAGGTCTGCTAGCAATAACATCTCTGTCTTTGTTTACCCAGCAATATATTTTGTCTTCCTTTTTGAAGAACAGTGTAGCCGGATATAGAATTCTTGGTAGGCAATCTCTTCTTTCAGAACTTTGAAAACATCCCTCTGCTTTATGACGTTTCTGACAAGCAGTGAGCTGACAGTCTAATTGTGGTTCCCTGTACGTGCTTTTCTTTTGCTGATTTCGAGATGTTCTCTTTGCCTTCAGTTTTAACAGTTTAACTATAATGTGTCTAGACACAGATCTCTTTGGGTTTATCCTACTAGGAATACACTGTATATCTTGAATGTATATAGAATGTTTTCTATCAAAGTTAGAAATTTTAAGGTGTTATTTCTTCAAATAATTTTCTGCTCCTTTCTTTCTCATGTTTCCTTTAGGGACTCTTAGTATGCATACACTGATACACTTGATAATGTCCCACAGGTCTCTGAGCTTTGATCATTTTTCTTCATTCTTTGCTTCTGTTCTTGAGACTGGATAGTCCACATCTAGGTTTAAGTTTGCTGAAATCTTCCTCCTGCCAGCTCAGACCTGCTGCTAAACCTGCTCAGTGAACTCTATTTGTTTATATGTTTTTCTTTATTATTTTCTTCCTTATACTTTATTTGGGTTGTTTCACTTTTTTAAAAGTTCTTATAGCACCCTGTTTGAGGAAAGCATCTAGGAGGTGGTTTGGACAAAGAGGATTCAAGGAGTCAAACAACCATTCTGCCTCTAGACCTTCCTGCCTACTGTTCTATGCTAGAGCCTGAACGTGAGCTGCAGCCAGCCAGGTTACCAGCCTCCAGTCAGCCCTGCCATCCGCCATCCAGACTGGCACATGCCAATGACTTAATCTATCCTGTTGTTGCTGTCTCTCCTGATTAATAAAAGCCGTAGTCAAGGAAGTTGCTGAGAGCAACCAAGGACCACCATTCAGTCCTGAACAGGTTTTTCCAACCATCACAACTGAGTTTTACTTCAATCCCCCTTTTATTTGTGCCCCTAGGTGTGCAGACAAATCGTAATTGCTTAATATAACCTCACATCCTTACAGCGCCTATATTCCAAAACTCAGGACATAAAGAGGCCAGCATTATTTAATGGTAGTTTTAAAAGTACAGTAAATAAAGTTTAAAATATTCATGCAAAAAAAAATTTCTTATAGATGTTTATCTCAGTTTTCTTTTTTAATATATACGCTCTAATAAACATTCTGCTAAATTTTGATTTAGATGCATTTCACCATTTTATTGTAATCTTTTTATTATTCTGTTCAAAATATCTGATTTCTATTATGATTTCTTTTATTCATGGGTTCATTACTACATGGGATTTTACTAATTCTCTTTTTATTACTAATTTCTAGTTTCA
Source organism: Mormoops blainvillei (assembly GCA_004026545.1). Lineage (NCBI taxonomy): Eukaryota > Metazoa > Chordata > Mammalia > Chiroptera > Mormoopidae > Mormoops > Mormoops blainvillei. Next base: position 15,464 of record PVJD01002357.1, on the reverse strand, counting down.
CTGTATTATGGTTAAAGAAGATATTCTACATGATTCTGACAATCTGAAATTTGTTGAGCGTCTCTTTATAACCCAGGAAAGTCACTTTTGTAAATGTTCCCCATGTGCTTGAAACGAATATAGTGGGGGAGTTCTATGCGTCCAGTAGGGCAAACTGTTTTGCAAATCATTCGTATCCTTGTTGAGACTTTTGCCTTATCTGTCCTTGTTAAAATTTCTTTAAGCCCACGAAATGTCCTTATTTTATATTGGTCTGATGATTTTCTGATGATGAATGTCTGACGATGGAAAGCTATTATTTCACTACGAAAGTTTCCCATGCCCTTTCTGGTTCTTAATATGTGAGCTCAAGTTCTTGGAACCTTACCTGCAAAACCTTTTTTAAGAACTTGGTTCTTAAAGAAGTCAAAGAATTATCCAGGATGGATCTGCATGGTTCTCTAAATGGGGACCACCCAGTTGGTTTAAATTAAGTCTTCAAAGCTGCATGAAAACCAGCCCATGATGACTGATCTCAGAGATTTTTTTCCTCCACTGTCAAAGGTGAAAAAAGGCGATTTTCCTGCAGTCCCCAAGGGTTGGAGGGGTGTCTTCGGTTTACCTTTAGGCTGTTGGTAAACAGCTTTGGCAGCCCCCTATTAGGTTATTCAGCTGGGGTGGAACCTGGGCTTTGCTTCCTGCCCCCACCCCTGAGGCCGTGGAAACTGAAGGTCAGGTCTGACAAACGCCCCCAAAGCAGGGCATCTCTGGTTAACTTCTCTGGCATCTCACTTACGCTCTGCTTTTGTGATCAGGGTACAACTACTTTCTTTTCAGGCTCAGAGGGATATTTCTTTAGGTGTCACCCAGCATGACCCTTCTCCTTTCTGTCGGTCCACTCCCTTCCTTAATCATTAATCCCTTAGGACATCAGATTCTGGTCAGCATCAAACTGCTTTAAGAACAAAGTCTCAGGCCTGTTGACCACAGAAACAGTTTCAGTCAAACTAAAGATAACATCTTGACCTCAGCTGTGTTTTCAGCCCCAGGCCCTTGAAAGCAGAACCCCAATGACCACATTCTCATGAAATTTGACAGAATGATGTCACTGCTGACATTAGGACCTGATATCAATGATCCCTTAATTACCATGATTAGTAATTTTTCCCATATATAATCTGTCTGTGCAGGCCTGCAGGGAGCTAGGTTTTATTTTTTTATTTCCAGCATTAAACCAATAAATGATTTTGCAGGATACAAGATCAGTATTTTATTTTTTTTAATTATATTTTATTGATTATGCTATTACAGTTGTCCTGATTTCTCCCCCTTTGCCCCCTTCACCCAGCACCCCCCACTCCCTCAGGCAATCCCCGCCACCATTGTTCACGTCCATGGGTTGTGCACATAAGTTTTTTGGCTACTCAAGTTCAGGGAGCCGGGTTTTAGAATACTAGTTCACCTGTGTCTCTGGGTTTAGTGCCATCTCCTTAAATAAACCTCTAGTTACTTTGCTGCAAACTCCTGTCCCATTTTACTGGGCTTTGCTGTGCACTGGCAAATGGGCTCCTAGAGTCAACTAACATGTGTTGGCTGTTTTTAGTAAGGAGAGTTGGTCTGGCATCTACTCCATTGTATCCTTGGCTCCCAATTCCTGGCCTGCAAGGATGGACTGTGGGGAGAGCTGCTGGAGGCTCTGAAGTGCTCTTAAAAAATGATAATGGATGACTCCAAACCGGGTGGCAATGGTCAATGGTGGTCAGGTTTTGGGTACAATGTAAAATAGAACTGTCAGGATTTTCCAACAGATTGGATGTGGGTCTGAGAGAAAGAAAAGAGAAAAAAAAAAAAACAAGAATTACTCTAGGGTTTTTACAGACTTCCAGTCAAGATGGAGGCGTAGGTAGATACGCTTTGACTCCACGCAACCAAAAGAAGGACAACAACAAATTTAAAAACAAAGAATAATCAGGACTGTGAACTGTATGGAAGTCCGACAACGAAGGAGTTAAAGAAGAAACATTCATCCAGACCAGTACGAGGGGCAGGGACGCACAGCCAGGCCAGAGAGGATGTGCTTGGGCAAGGCTGTGGCCGGCAGACTGGGCGGCCCCAGGTTTGCATGTGGATAAACCGGGAAGAACAACTTGGGAGTGAGAAAGACTGGGCAACCCAGGGTACCATGCAGGAAAAGAAAGCCTCAGAACCTCTACTGGTAAAAACCTGTGGGGGTTGCAGCAGCGGGAGAAACTGCCAATCTCACAGGAGAGTTTGTTTGAGAGGCCCACAGGACCCTAGAATGTGCACAAACCCACCCACCCAGGAATCAGCACCAGAAGGTCCCAATTTGCTTGTGGGTGGCAGGGGAAGTGACTGAAAGCCAACCAAGAGCTAAGCAAGCAGCACTGTTCCCTCTCAGACCCCGCCCCCACATACAGGGCCACAGGGCAGTGACGTGGGTTGCCCCGCCCTGGTGAATACCTGAGGTTCTGCCCCCTCACAATGTAATAGGCTCACTGAGAGAAAAACAATACGGCCCAAACGAAAGAATAGATCAAAGCTCCAAAAACAGAACTAAGTGATTAAGAGACAGCCAACCTATCAGATGCAGAGTTCAAAACACTATAACCTGGATGCTCATAGAATTGGTGGAGTATGATTGCAAAATGGAGGAAAAGTGAAGGCTATGCAAAGTGAAATAAAAAAAAATATACAGGGGGCCAACAGTGAAGGGAAGGAAACCAGGACTCAAATCAATGATTTGGAGCAGAAGGAAGAAATAAACATCCAACCAGAACAGAGTGAAGAAACAAGAATTCAAAAAAAAAATGAGGAGAGACTTAGGAACTTCTGGGACAACTTAAAACGTTCCAACATCAGAATCACAGGGGTGCCTAAAGGAGAAGAGGAAGAGCAAGACACTGAAAACTAATTTGAAAGATAATGAAGGAAAACTTCCCCAATCTGGTGAAGGAAACAAACTTCTAGGAAATCCGGGAAGCTCAGAGAGTCCCAAGTTGGACTCAAGGAAGCACACACCAAGGCACATAATTGCATTACCCAAGATTAAAGATAAGGAGAGAATCTTAAAAGCAGCAAGAGGAAAGGAGACAGTACCTATAAAGGAGTTCCCATAAGACTATCAGCTGATTTCTCAAAAGAAACCTCAGGTAAGAAGGGGCTGGACAGAAGTATTCAAAGTCATGAAAGACAAGGACCTACATCCAAGAATACTCTATCCGGCAAAGCTATGATTCAGAATGGAAGGGCAGATAAGGTTCTTCCCAGGTAATGTAAGGTTAAAGGAGTTCATGATCACCAAGCCCTTATTAAATTAAATGTTAAAGGGACCAATCTAGGAAAAAGAACATGATCAAAACTATGAACAGTAAAATGACAACAAACTTACAACTATCAACAACTGAACCTAAAAAAACAAAAACAAACTAAGCAAACTGCTAGGTGAGGAACAGAATCACAGAAATGGAGATCATGTGGAGGGTTATCGGTGGGGGTGGGGGGGAGAATGGAGGAAAAAGTACAGGGAATAAGAAGCATAAATGTTAGGTACAAAACAGACAAGGGGAGGTTAAGAATAGTACAGGAAATGGAGAAGTCAAGGACCTTACATGTACGACCCATAGACATGAACTAGGTGGGAGAATGCTGGTGAGAGGGGGTGTGCAGGGTGGAGGGGCATAAAGGGGAGAAAAAAATTGGACAACTGTAATAGCATAATCAATAAAGTATTTTTTTAAAAAGGGGGGAGTCAACAAGAGATGACAGGAGCAGGAAATGGCCAGTTACTGAGTTTCCAAAGGATGTGTACATGGCGGATATTGGGAACAAACGCTAATGTGGTGCATTTTTGCATATTTAGATAGCTGTCCTGTGAGTCATGTGATACCTCTGAGTTTCTAGATGATCAATAAAAACATATTTTAAAAGAAAAAAAAAGAATTACTCTAAGATTGTTACTCTGAGAAATTAGAAAAAAATACAACTGCTATCAACTGAGGCTGGGAAGGCCACAGGTAGAGTTCAGTGTGGGGGAAGATCAGGAATTTAGTCTAAACACGTTGAGTTTAAGAGTCTATTAGATGTCCATGTGGCGCTGTCAACAGTTGAATGTATGAGTTCCGGGGAGAAGTCTGGACTGGATGTACAAATTTGGCAGAGCTGATTGATGTTTCATATTACTTAGACAAACCAAACAAAGGTTAGACGGTCTGCAAATGCCTAGTCAACACGTAAACAAGGGCAGGAAATGCAGCACTACTGTTAAAAGAATCATCATACCACTAGTAGGCATTAATAGTTACACAACATGTGGTCATCATCCCAATACACTCTGTTCTCATCAGCTATTTGCTAGAGTTCTTTGCCAGTCCTGTGGCTTAAAAGGAATGTGAAGAATTTGGAGAGCGCCTGGGAAAAAGCCAGACACATAGTTGAATAAAGAGAAGGAAAATGATATCCAGCAAAGGTTAAAAGAAATGAGATAATTTAGTCAGAAATGATTAATAGCAGAGCAGTCCGGATGCTTGAATGCAACTTGCCACCTTTAGGTCAAATGAAATAAACTGAGCTTTCATTTTGGCATGAAAGACTCAGATTAAAAATAAAAAGGGAAGTCAAAACCTATTTAACACCTACTATATGAGTATTAGGTTTTAGCCCAGGCACCACTGCCTTTTAATAAACATGAAGACCCTTGAGGAAGAAATCCCCCCTTACACACAGATCAGAAAAGAGTGACCATAAAAGGTTTGGTAAGTTTCAGGCAGGAGAGCTGCAATTTCAGTCTGGGCCTAATAAATCCAAAGTCCATGTTCTTTAAAATATATTGAATTTCCTAATGGAAAAATTGATAAAAATAGAAGGTGATTACTGAGAGAAGTAATAAAACATTTTTCCTATATCTTCTTAAATTAGAAGGGATTCTTATTTGTCTAGAGTGAGCCAGTTTGCAAATTCTCTCCTAGTCCTAAACTATTATTATAATCTAGAATTCTGAAAGCAATCACACCAGTGCTTTTCTTGGGAAAAGCACTCATTATTTTTCAGGGAACTATTTTCGTTCCTATTTTCCTATTCTATATTAAATATTCACCTTCCTAAAATATACACCAAATTCTATAACAAATTTCAATTTTTAAGTTAAGGTAATTCCATACACAGTTCAGGGGTCAAACATTCCGGGCTTGATAGACCTTGTTTTTGTTTCACTGTGATAACAAATAACTCCAAAGATATCAAGTAAGATGGCCTTAAAAAAGATTTATGAGGGTTTGAGCTATGCTCACTATGTTTAAAAAAACAAACAAGCAAGCAAACAAAAAAATAGTATTGACTACAAGGACAAGAAAGCCTGATGCCTCAGTGGCAAAAAGTTGCACCACCCCTACTATACGTGACCAAGGTTTCAGCAGGGAAAATCCACCTGATCAAAGAGCATCAGATTAGGTGAGTGCGAGGAACAGACACTCTTCGGATGCTTGCTCCCTAGGGAGCTGCACAAATTACAGTGAAACTCATGACAGTTTTCACTCAGCCCAGGAAAATTTCTAGAGTAGGAAAGCTAGAGAGGGCCCTAGAGAACATTTAGCCTAAGGCCCTCCTTTTATGAGAAAGTAAACGATTTGCAGAACGGGCTAAGGATCACGGGCTGCAAGCTGGCTGAAACAGAGAGGGGTACGTGGTCTCCGGACATCTGTCTCAGAGGCCAAGCCAAGCTGGACCTAGAAGCAAGTAGAGCTGAGAAGTCTCCCAAACTAAGGCTCCCATCTCTGAGGCGCTTCATTAGTCCTAACAAAAATGCAAATTAAGACCACAGTGAGGTACCAATACAGCCCTACTGGAATGTCTAAAATTAAACAGAATGACCATACCACAGACGGGTGAGGATATGCAGAGACCAGAAGGCTAACGCGCTGCTTGGGGGAGAATAAAACGACACCACTTTGGAAAACTATTTGACAGCTTCATAAAAACTAACATACACCTATCACATGACCTAGATATTCCACTCCTAGGTATCTACCCAAGAGAAATAAAAGCATGTGGTCATGCAAAGACTTACATAAAATGTTCATTGCAGCTTTATTTATAATAGCCAAAACCCGGAGACAACCCAAATGCCCACCAACAGCTGAATAAACAACCAATTGTGGTATATCCACATAACAGAATACTATTTAGCATGAATAGATCTCAAAATAACTCCTAAAAGACGCTAGGCATAAAAGAATATGAAACGTATGAATCTATTTATGTAAAACTGTAGAAAAACGGAAATCGATCGAGAGGGCAGAGAGGGCGGGTGGCTGGGAGGCAGCAGCACAAGGCACCTTTGGGGGTGGTGTACTGTTTGGACTGTGGTGATTTTACAGGCATAGATGTATGTGAAAACATATCAGTTATTGCCTTAACTGTGTGCAGTCCATTGCACATCAATTATACCTGAAAACACCTGTGACAAAATATGAACATTTGCCACCAAGTGGAACTGAAGCTCAAACATAAAGGTTTATCTGATTAGAAAAAAGTCAATTATTTTGCACACTTGAGTGAAATATGTACCTACTAAATACAGTGTTAAAAATTATAATAAACAGCCCTGGTTGGGTTGCTTTGTTGGTTGGCACATCATCCCAAACGCCAAAAGGTTGTGGGTTTGATTCCCAGTCAGGAGGGCACATACCTAACATTGTGGGTTTGATCCCCAGTTGGGGTGTGTACAGGAGGTAACCAATTAATGTTTCTCCCTTACATCAATGTTTCTCTCCCTCTCCCTCCCTCCCTCCCTCTCTCTCCTTCCCTCTCTCTCTCTCTCTCTCTCTGCCTCCCTCCCTCCCTCCCCCTCTGTGTGTGTGTGTGTGTGTGTGTGTCAAATCAATAAACATATCCTCAGGTGAGGATTAAAATGAATTAGGATGAACAGATTGGTACAAAAATGTAGGTTAATTTGTTGTGAAGAAGAGGAAAAGAGACAGTAGGGATAGTTTTTATTTTTAAAAAAAGAACACATATACATTATGTATAATTATATAATTATGTATAAATATATATAATTACAGTATATATATGTATGTAAAACCTTGAGAGTTGTATTATGGCTCAGGTTTCCTCTACCCCACATTCCTTAACACTAGGACCTCTCTTTTGCCCAACATGCAGAGCCACAAACGACACCTATAGTGCTGGGCTATTTGCAAAGGAAAAGACAGGTTAATGACGTCTATCAGCTGTCTCATAATTTTTCTTTGGGTCACAAAATTATAACTAAATTGAAAGTAATACTTCAGAAACAGAACCAGAAATAGCCTGGCATACCCCTGAGTTTTCTATTATTTGAAATATTCCTTTGACGAAATGGTAACATTGTGGGACAGTTGGTCCTAATTTCTAATACGTGACAACCTCCCTCAGCCACAGAGGACAGGTAAGTAAGCTGTATGGAGAGACATGCAGGTGACTCTCCTTACCACTCAGAAGCCACCACAGCAAAGGGATGAATCCTGGGCTCTCACTGATGTACTTCAAGCCTTTCAAATTGATGCTCACATTGTACAGGGACATCAGCATTAACCTGTAATACAAAGAAAAGGCAGTGAAGCACTGGCCCCTCCACACTGCACTTCACCCTAAATCCAGCTCCTGGTTTATCAGACCTGAGCATATTTAGGGGTTCGTTACATACCACAGGTCCAAGTCTGAAATCTGATGACAAGAAGAGTAAGCAGAAGGTATATAAAATAATATTTGTTTTTGTGAGTCTACAGGAAAATGGGGAACTTTAACAGTAATGCCAATAACACTACCTCTTACAGGCTCACAAAATCAAGAGACATAAATGCCGAGAGGAAACCTCACAAACCACCTCTAAGGAATCATCTCTTTTGTTAGCAATCCCGCATTTACATACAGGTAACCGTCAATTCATGAGTACACTGTACTCTGAAAATTCAATTTAGCTGTTTAAATTTAATCCTATCTTTTCGTTCAATGAACATTACCCATGACGCCTGGGCAGCCAGCTCAGGCCATATAAGCCTGTCCGACCCACGGCCTGTGGGATGAAGAGCACTACAACCCCCACTGTTCCTGCCACTGGCAGATAGCATGCAGCCCTGGCTGCGTGGCTCGGCTGGCTGGGGCGTCGTCCCTTACACCAAAAGGCTGAGGGTTTGATTCCAGGTCAGGGCACATGCCTAGGTGACCGGCTTGATTCCTCAGTCAGGGTGTATACGGGAGGCCACCGATCAATGTTTCTCTCACATCAATGTTTGCCCCTCCCTCCCTCCCTCCCTTTCTTTCTCTCTCTCTCTCACTGCATATCCTTGGGTAAAGATTTAAAAGTAATAATAAGTAAAAATAAAATAAAAACCAGAAAACAAAAAACAGTATGCAGAGTTAAACAGGATTTTATAAGCAGTCTTGGAAACTGACCACAACTGGTAATATAGAGTTTAATGGAAATTGGAAAACTATAGGGACTAGTTCTTACAATACTACAAAATAGAGATCCCAAAAACTTCACACTGCAAAACAATAAAAAAGGCTACACAAATATTTCACAAACCCTTAAAAGAATGGATAAGCTGGCAAGAAATGAAGGGGAAACATCTCTGACCAAAGACTAAGTGAAAACACAAATTCAGGGAGGTAAGTGCCAAAGATGACAGATTTCGGAAGCACAGGGCTTAAGTGTTAATGACTTCAGGCAGGCCAACAGCCTCAGACCAACACAAGACAGATTCAGGTCACAGACCCCTACAGAAAGAGTTAACTTTCAACTTTGGCATAACTTTGGCATAAGTCCATACTTTTTGTATGGCCTGAAAATCCACAAGCCAATAATTTTAACACAAAGACACCAGGGATAGGTGCTCCTTCAGCTGCCTGGCCAAAGTAAACAAACATTCTCTTAAAAGACTCTCAATCTGGTGTTCACAGAATTCCCACAAATAGACTACTAACAAATATGAGTTCATAATAAAAATCACGAAACACATGAAGAACAAGACATTATAAGGAACAGCACAAAGAATGAATGAGAGCCGGAAGTTTTGTTGGGGTTTTTTTTAAAGTCATATACTAGAAGTATCAATTGCAAAATAGAAAAGTGAGTATATTTAATAGGCATAAATAATTCAAAAAGAAATTAAAAACATGATCAAGGACCTACTGAGTATTATGAACGACCAGGCACTTCAAAAGAGAGCCTAGTAAAACTTAAAAAATGAAAACTGTAATAATCAGACATAAAACTCAAGGGCAACTGACACATAGTGAAGGAGAAACACTACACAGAATACAGAGCTAAAGAAACGGCGGTAGACAGCGAAGCTGGGGAGGAGAAAGCCCTGCGAGGCCAACCCCAGAGCCAGGGAAGCACAAAGCACAGCGCCGAGCCAGGCCCTGGCCAGCTCCGACCTGCGCCAGCTCAAGGCCGACAGCAGGAGCCCAGTGGAGAGGACAGCAGGCGCCCCAGCAATGAGGTGTGGGGTCTGGCTGCTGACCACCTCAAGGGAGTCAGAGTTGAGGAGTCAGGTAAAGCTCACTACCAGCGAGGACAAATGTCCACTCTTTTCAGGAAAAGACAACAGAATCCAGAGTCCACAACGTATCTTCTGTAACATTTGGTATACAATGAATATTTACCTAGCAAGACCACATGGCACAAGCAGAGTAAGGCATTTGTTTGGGGTACAAATTTAAGGGGTGCCAAAATGCTCAGTAACCAAGACTGTAAAATATATTGCATTACAAAGTTTTGCAAAAAATCAAAAGTACTGCAAAAAGACTCCGCAATTAACAATATATCATTTTAAATAAAGGTGGGACAGTCACAGGGCCATGCCATGCCAAGACAGAATGACACCTTCCATAAGAGGAAAGTCAGTAACAGCAACAGAGCCCACTGAAAGGGGACCACCTGAACAAATGATGGAGCGTGCATACGTGCATGGCAGGGAACATGGTTTCTAGTTTTCTGTTTCCCCACTAAACTGAATCTGTCAAAAGGCAGCCCCCTGGCTTGTTCGTCTTTACAGCCACACAGGCTAGTACCTTCCCAGACGCAGCGAGTGCTCAGTGTAAACACGGAAAGTGGCTGACTTCCACAGGCCGAGAGCTGCAGCAGAGCAAACATGCAGACAGGCCCCCTCGTGTTCCCGTGGGCATCTGCAAACTCCAGGCTGGGCTAGAGCCCACGCAGACACCACAACCAGTACCTCGGAAGCAGCACACAGTTCTCACTATTATCCTCAGCCTCCTCATTGGCCTCAGCATGAGCCACGATTACAATCCTTTCATATTTTCCTGACAATTTTTACAAATATCCAGAATCTATGCACTAGTAACCTATTTAATGACTTATTAAGGGCTATTCAAATGTCACATTCTTGAGGAAAATTCAGCACCTTCACTAGAATTTTCTGAGGTCTCCAATCCAATACCTCAAGAAGAGAAAATGTTTTACTTTAAGATTTTTTTTTTAAGAGACAGGTGGAGAGAGAGAAAAAGAGAGGGAAAGAAACATCAATCAGGTTGCGCCTCGTACACCCCCAACCAGGGACCTGACCCACAACCCAGGCCTGTGTACTGACAGGGAATCAAGCCGGTGACCTTTTGGTTTTGTAGGCTGGTACTCAACCCGCTGAGCACCCAGGCCAGGGTGAAAAGTTTCTACTTTAGATGGCCAACAGAGACAGCTAGAATTCCTTAAAATTAAATGTGTTGTCTCTGCTGCTCTCACACCACAAAAGCAGGACTGAGTCATCGCAACAGAGATCCTTAGGCCCACAGGGCCTCAAATATTCTCTGTCTAGCCCTTTACAGAAAACATTTTCCAACCCCTGCTTCAGAGTGTGAAAACAATATAAGCCCATCTTCTCTAGATCTTGAAAGGCAAAGGCAACCTCTGGGAATTAACTGTAATATGGGACAAATTCCAGAAAATGTGTCCAGTAACGGCAGTCTCCAGTAACAGCATTTAATTTTAAGATGCTAAAAGTGACTCACAAATTGACAAATATCTTTAAATTTTCATATTTGGGCAAAATCAGCCCTCCTTAAGAAGCTAAGCTAGAACAAATGTAACTGCAGTGACCATGATGACACATGAGACCCCATGTCACTGCTAGGCTGCATCTCACGGAAGACCAGACTTCTCCAAGGTCACCCAAGACTTGGCAAACAAATTCAGAATGAGTTTCTCATGCAAATGCTTCTATTCCAACATTTCTATTCCAATCAAAATTATTTTGTAAATAATAATGTCAGGCATCCAAATGACATGTCAAAAGAGAAAGGCCGTTTGTTCAACTGACTCTTCCAGTACTGAGACACCAAATGCAAATGTCATTTCCAAAGTGCTGAAGAACTGGGAGTCTGACTTCCCCTCCCGATGACAGAAAGGCAGGCAAACCCTGCTTCCTGCCACGGACCTAAGTGGGAGATTCATTGTAAGTGGATCAACGGGCTCCAAAAGGGCAACCGCACAGGCTCGCAGTCCTGAGAATCTTAGAGATGTCTGCCATCGACCATAAAAGGTCTGAAAGCGAGGCTAAAATACGGTACTGGAGAACCCAAAATGCTACAAAAGCATCACAAGTAACTCTCCATCAATATAAAAGGATGCTTCCCTCACTTGGATACACCAGGCTGGGGCGGAGCAGGTTCTCCCTGAGAGAAGCCAGAAAGTGCTCCTGACAGTCTGATGACAAGGCTGGATCACTGAATGTAAAGGTGATTCAACCGAACTACCTTCTTCTTCTTAAAAGGAATTACAACCAACAAAACAATAAACACACCCAGTACTTCAAAACACACCCACAATAAAAATAAGCGAAAGGGCACAATTATGATGATCCCTCCACATCATATACAAAAACCACACATCAGTGTTCCAAAACTGGCTAAATCTAAAGTAGCCCGATTAGCACAATCAAGTAATTCTAACGAACAATGAGCAATAAAACCCTTACAGAAGACTGCAGATGTTATATGATACAGAAGCAACCGGCAAAGCAATCAGACACTTCAGACCACACGACAGACAGAAACCGACAGCTAGAGGCCTGTCCATTTTGAAAGAGCAGTACAGTGATTAATGATCTAACATGCTTGTTTTAGATTCTGTGCCTCTGCCCCAATCAAGTCAGAACCTAAAAATCTGTGGTCAATGCCATATGTAATCAAATATCCATAGATTAATTTTTATCTACTATGTAACACTGAAGGCACATAAGATATACAGAACAATATATACCTCCCTGGGAAAGAAAGAAAATCTCATAGTCAAATAACCTTTGCAAACTCTGAATACCTACTTCAGGGAAGTGGGAACCACTATCACCGTTTGCTATGCGAAACAGCCATGCATTTCTACAAACTTTCACAAAATACGTACAGAGCTTGACATGTCTGTGCCCGCAGCAGCACACTGAACGTAATTTTCCATGCCCAGTGGGATGTTTTCCATGTCAATTTGTCTAGTTCTAACACATTTTCACTGGTGTGCCCGAACAAATGAATTGATCACAATCTATCTATTCTTCAGCTGACAGAGGTATAGATAAGTTCCCAGTGTGAACTATTACCAACACAGCTGCTACCACTTCTACACAAGCGTCCTGGTGTCTGTGGGTAAAACTTCGTCCACAATACGTATATGGACGTGGACCGCCTGACCCGACACTGGGCACATTCGACCTCAACAGAGGCTGCTCGGTTGTCTCCAACGCCCTCCCGCCAGCAAGCGCACGGGTGTAAGGAAGCTCTGCCTAGCCTTCCCACAGCTCATTATGGTTACGGTCTGCATTGCGACTGAGGGTGAGAATCTTTTCCACATTTATGAAGCTTGCCAGTGTGTTTCTTTTGTGAACTGCCTGATTAACTCTTTTGCCCATATGTATATTAGGTTGTTGGTCTTTTTCTTGTTGAAAAAGCCAAATATAGATTTTTTAGGTTTTTTAAAAATGAACATACAATGATCAAACTAGATAGGCTAAAACCCTAAAGCTGCCTTTCAGAAGAACTGAAGTTACATTCATAGTACCAACTACCAATTTATAACTCAGTACTAGCCCAATTCAGTGGATATTAAACATTTTATGGCTAAAAGCTCTATTGCCTGGAAATTAGTATGTATTATTATTATTGGTTCCCAGATCCCAAATGTTACAAATAAACATTTTAGAAGCTTGGTGACCTTTGTTAATATCTGGAAATGCTGACAACTCTTAAATTAAGAAACTTCAACATTATCTAAGATTTGTCTTCAAAATATTTAACTGTTAACCAACATCCTAGAAATATGTTATAATGTCCTTAATGATAACTTTCTTACTACCTAAGATAACTAAAGTTTTGATTGAAAACAATTTAGAAACCCAACTGTGTTTGAAGATTTCTTTCAATTGGCATTAAGCCACTCCTGTGAAGAAGGTGTCAGGTCACCCAAATGCACAGTAACAATTGTATGACTAACAACAAACGAGGTATGGTCATAACCCAGAAAGTTATCTGCATTTCCTTTGCTCACTTAGCAACATTTACTAAGCACCAGAATCAACAACAACAAAAAATCCTCCTGGAACCAGTGGGATTACAGCAAGGTTTCGGCATATAAGGTTAATATATGTCAATGTTTTCCTATATACCAATAATGTACAAAGGGAATCTGAAATTAAAATACAATACCATTTACATTATTAGCATCCCAAAAGTGAAATACTTAGGTATAAATCTAACAAAACATATAAGATCTATATTAGAAAAACTACAAAATTCTGATTAATGAAATCAAAGAACTAAGTAAACAGAAATATCCTATTGTTCATGGATACAAAGACTCAATACTGGCAAGACATTGGTTCTTCCCAATTTGATTTATAGATTCAATATAATCCCAATCAAAATCCCAATAAGTTATTTTATGGATATTAACAAAATGATTCTAAAATGTATACAGAGAGGCAAAAGACCCAGCATAGCTAATACAACCCTGGAGGAGAAGAACAAAGCTGGAAGACTGACACTGCCCAACTTCAAGACTTACTCTAAAGCCACAGTAATCAAGACAGTGTGGTACTGGCAGAAGAAGAGACAGTAAGCCAACAGAACAGAACAGAGAGAATTTAAAAACCTACCCAGATGAATATCTGACAAAGAAGCAAAGGCAAAACAATGAAGCAAATGGTACTGGAACAAATGAACATTCACATGTAAAAAAAAAATGAATACAGACACAGACCTCACACCTTTCACAGCAATTAACTCAGGACCGATCACAGACCTAAATGTAAAATGCGCAACTATAAAACTCCTAGAAGATACCGGCATTGGATAAAACTTCAGATACAGTGATGTGTTTTTAGATACAACGCCAAAGACACAACCCATTAAAAAATTCCTGATAAGCTGGGCTTCATTAAAATAAAAAATTTATGCTCTGCAAAAGAAAAATATCAAAAGAAAGAAGATAACCCACAGAGAAAATATTTGCAAATGACATATCTAATACAATAAAACATACAAAGAACTCTTAAAAGTCAACAGTAAGAAAACAAACAAAAAAACAATTAAAAAATGGACCAAAGACCTTAACAGACACTTCACCAAAGAAGATACAGATGGTTAATAAACACATAAAAAATGCTCCACATCACAGCCTGTGAACCAAAGGTCGCTGGTTCAATTCTCCAGTCAGGGTACATGCCTGGGTTGCAGGCCAGGTCCCCAGTAGGGGGTGCATGAGAGGCAACCACATATTGATGTTTCTCTCCCTCTCTTTCTCCCTCCCTTCCCCTCATAAATAAATAATATTTTTAATAATGCTCCACATCGTATGTCTTCAAGGATATGAAAATAAAAACAACAGTGAGATACCACTACGCACCTATTAGAATGGCTGAAAATTCAAAACGCTGACACCATCAAATGCTGGTAAGGACGTGGGGCAACAGGAACTCCCATTCACTGCTGGTGGGAATGCAAAACGGTGCAGCCACTTTAGAAGACAGTTTGGCAGTTTCTTACAAAACTAAACATACTCTTACCATACAATCCAGCAGTCACACTGCTTGGTATTTACCCAAAGGATCTGAAAACTTATGTCCACATAAAAACCTATGCACAATGTTTGTAGCAGCTTTATTCATAATTGCCCAAACTTGGAAGGCGTCCCTCAGTGGGGAATGGTTAAACTGTGGTCCATCCAGACAACGGAACATTATTTAATGCTAAAAAGAAATGATCTATATCAAGCCATGAAAAAATATGGAGAAACCTTAAATGCGTATTACTAAGTGAAAGAAGCCAAGCTGAGAAGGCTTCCAACTATATGACATTCTGGAAAAGGCAAAACTATGGCATGTATGGGATACAGGTGAAATCTCTGTATCTCCATCTCAATTCTGTTGTGAAACTAAAGCTGCTCAAAAAAAATTTTTTTTAAAAACCTACGTCTTTCTTTT